>AP027107.1:34992489-35227754 GCA_028142955.1 Pinctada fucata
ACAAAACAAAACGAAACAGATCGAAACGAAACGAAACAAAACATAAATCTTAAAAGAACTTGAGAAAAAATTATGTAAATGCAGAGAACTAGCACGGATTTCAATGTCTGCATATATCATTGCCTTCAACCATTAGTTCTTGTGGCTGGAGGGTTTTTAAAGGGTCAAAGTTGACGACTAAAAACATAATATATAGGGTATATAGCACAATTGCATTTTAAAGGATTAAACAAGACTCAAGAGTGAACGGGATGAATAACCTCGTCATAGGCGGAAAAAGTATTATTTAGCAGGGAGGAGTCTAGTACAGAGGAAACGGAACTGTTCCGTTATGTGTATTTGAAAACTTTATCATAAAAATGAGAACAAATACGGGGATATTTTTTTCCTGAAATGTGCCCCCCCCCCCCCCCCCCCCCCCCGGGCACATTTCGTTTGGTAATATTTCTTTCCTGAAATGTACCCCCCCCCCAGTTTTATGATCTCATTATGGTGTCATAGCGTGGTTTTCTATCCCGTCCCCTTTATTCATCTTAAATACATGAATGGCATTTGACATTTACTTTTTTTAATTCTCAAGTTTTACTCTTTCAATAAACCCTCTTGGCACAAGTTACTAATGTAGAACTCTTGGATTAAGGCAGTATTACATGCTGATCTTGTCTTCAAATATTAGTTCTAGGCGATTTTTTCCTCTTTTTCTCATATTCTTAAAGTTTTATGTTTTGTTTTGTTTCGATCTGTTTCGTTTGGTTTTATTTCGTTTCGTTTCGATCTGTTTCGTTTCGATTTGTTTTGTTTCGTTTCGATTTGTTTCGTTTCATTTTTGTTTCGTTTCGCACTTTACAGGGACCTGGATAAAAAGGAATGTCAGAGAAAAATCAATATTATATCATTATAGCAAAGAACCTTTCGGGTGAGGGGAGCAATTTTAAGTGAACAGAAGAATTTTGTGCTTCTGACTGGCCATGTACAGTAATCTGTGATCCACACGTTACTGTTATTGGTGTAGATCTACGTTACAACGTAAAAACGAGTACAGAACTTTTAGATAGATTTGAAAACATGGACAACGTAGAATAATGCGCACCAGGGCGCAGCGAGTTGCCGATTTTATGGGCCTTTTTTGATCGGAATGGGACTATGTCGCAGGGTGCGTGGCCTTCCCAATCACCGTACAGTTTATATCTATATGTAAACTGAAGAGAAGTTGGATTTAAACTTGAGCACTATAACTGCTGAACACGTATTTTTATGTAAATTTTTAACTTAGGTATCGTCGGGGTATATCGATACTTGGATCGCGAATAAAATATCGCGATGCATCGATGAATCAGGGTATCGTCCCAGCCCTACTAATCAATCTGAAATTCCCAAAGAGGAACTATGAAAAAATCACATGAGAAAAAAGACTTTCAATTTTAGAAGTCAGCACAAAATGTCTATGTGCATTTTATTTTCTATTCATCACTTGTTCAGTTCAAGCAAATCAATGGATCACAAGGAGTAAAATTGGCTGCAGGACTTGGGGGCCAGCTGGGCCCTAGAAAATGAAATTTAGGGGCCCAGCTAAAAAAACTAGGGGCCCAACTTTTTTTAAGTTGAAAAAAAAAGGATTTTAAGGCAAATTCTAGTGAAAGTCAGATCCCATCCCTCCCCACTCACCTGAAAAACATGGATTTGGGGACAAATTCCAGGGGTTCTACCTCCCCTCCCTCCACCCTGAAAATTTTCGGCAATTCAACGTGAATTCGCACTTGATCGCCATTCAGTTTAAAGAAAATGTGTGCGATAAAATATGGTTGCTGATTGCTATTAAACTAATGAAGTTATAAATCCTTTGTTGAACAAATGCCTGATGTCTTATTTTCATTTTTTTTAATATTCAAAGAGTCTTTAAAAATTGTCTGCTATCGATTCCCTTTTCATACTGGTAACATGATCACTTTAATCCCATTGTTGGCTACTCGAGAGCTCGAGATCCCTACTGTAGCCAGTTTTAAATCTACCTTTAAGGTGTGAATAAGTACTCACTCAACGGAGTATAGAGAGAAGTGTTATGTAATTGAAAACCGACGTCTGATTTACTATATATCCTACTCGCCATCTAGGCGACTGTTGGTCAAAGTTTTATTCGCCCAGTCGTGAAAATGGTCGCCAATGGCGAATGGGCGTGTGCTCATTTTACTCCCTGGATCATAAGCAGTGTTAATAAATGACACTTTAGGGTTAGACTTTGGTGACAGTTTGTACATGTATAAAAGAAATTCAAATTTCAGCAGTTGAAACCTGGAAATACGTTTAACATCATTATGTTTCACAAGTGCTTAATGAAGCCTGGAAGTTTTTTTTTTATTCTTTTTCAAGTTTTAACAGTTCTTCAACTATTTTTCTTTTTGAAAGAAACACAACTTTTATTTAACTGTTTACAGCTTTATTTCTCTATTTTCTGTGTTACCAAACTTTGACCAAAGACAGAATAAGCAATGATATGATAAAAAAAACATAAGCTGTGTCTTGTTTAAGTGTGTTTCTGTAAAAATAATGAAATCTATAAAAGGATTAAATATTGCTATAAATCGTAATATGAAATCTTGCATCGCAATATATTGCAATACGTTTTTTGGTCAGCAATACCCAGCCCCAATAGTTAAAAGATAATTGAAAAAAAAACATGATGTGAACATCGCTCATACGTATTCACTGTTTTTAAGAGACAGCCGCACATATACATGATAGCATGATATCTTGTGGTCAGTCCCAACGGAGAATACACAGCAAAATATCAGTTCTCCTTTGCGTTGTAACTAGGGGAAGAATCAGGGTTTTTTTGGTTTTTTTTGCTTTCTTTGTGAGGTTTCCTGCTTATACAACTTTGGGAAACCTCAAAATGTGGCGGGATTGATGGACAGCGACAGTTCAGGCATCGTGCCTGATTTAGCTCGTAAAGAGTGTATGCCCCAGACAACATTGTCTCAAGTTTCATTCTCTTTCCATTCCGCCTGTCACACCTCATTTTAATTATTCAATGAGAAACGAAATAAGCATATCTTTATGTGAGTGACTGAATATGCGGTTCTTCAGGTTGGGGAAAACTTCAGATCGAGCTATAATAGTTCGATCGGGCTATAATAGCTCCATGTAGCTATCATAAAACTATTTTTTTCTTAAGAAAAAAAATTAAAATTGATGATAATTAAATTTTGTTTACAAGTCGCACTAGTACTGATAAAACACTACAACTTTTGTATAGAAACCCCTATTGAAATACCAACAGATAAGGAGATAAGGAACCTCAAATTTTTCTTTTTTTCAAAATCTTGTTGCTCATCATGGGTCCATATTTGAATATAATTGTGTCTTGTTAAAAAAAATTGATATATATCGAGTACAAATGGAATCACTGAATATTTTTCAAAAATTTTGATTTTAGTCAAATTTTGTACTGAAAATTGTTATTAGACAATAGCTTGTTCTAGCTATTATAGCCTGATCAAGCTATAATAGCTCGATTTGAAGTTTTCCCCAACCTGTTCATTGACATTGTCAGATTGTTGGTGCTGTCACTGTCAGACTGTGCCTATCTTCAGGTATAATAAAAATGGTTTCATATGCTCTTACACTTCTCTATGACAGAATCGTCTGAAACTTCGATTCCAAAAATCTCAAATTCATCTCGTAGATCTTCATCTGAAACAAGTGACATTTTCGAGAACAAAAATTGCAAAATTTGCCGCGAAAATTTAAAAGAGAAAGTAGGGTAATACTTGAATCCAAAAGGGATAATGTTCCGGAAATTGACTCTGTAACATTTTATGTCAAAAAAGAGTTGATAAATTCATAAATCTTTTTCATAGTATTCATTTAGGTATTGAAACCACATCTTAAGAAATATTTCAAGACCAGATATTTTTTTAAAAATCATTTTTAAGAATTTCTATCTCCGTTCAGTTTTGCATTTTACTGATTTCATGTAATCTTCCTACTGTTCTTAGAAGTTGATTATGATCAAAATTTATCAAAATCTCCTTAAATAAAATGCAAATAGTGGTTATTGGTGCAACAAATATAAGAAATTGTATCAATTCAAAAGTTCAAACATTAGTTTCAGTTTCTAAAAGGACTGTATTCTGTCTGAGTCGTAAAATGGATTCGAGAAAAACAGAAAATGAAAGTAGAACGTCGGGTGATGGTGCACAATCATTGCAACCTGTAAATGTCACTAGAAGTATGCACCAAGATGCTGTTCAGAAAGACAAAGGTTTGTTTGATAAGTTGTGGTTTGTTCATAGGTCAAATTTTTAGAGTGCATGATTCAATGGGCTGTCGGACTAATCGTAGTCGGACATAACGGTAGTATTGTATAATCGGACAAATTTCATAATCGATTATCGGTTTATAATCGGAGAGGATTTTAATCGATTATTTTGATTTAATCGGAAATAAATTTTACTTGCTTTTGCAGAAAAGAATATGACAAGTAATGATAAAACTTCACTAAATCATATACTAATATACATAGTAAAATGTCTAGAAAGAACTCCACCACAGAATGATAAAATCCTATCTAATGAAATATTTTGTCAAGATCACAGCAGTAAGGGAGCCAAAACAAATATGTGATTGTAATACTAATATAGTCGGCAACTTTCCGCACTAGATGCAGTTTTTTTTTTTCTTTGGGAGGGGGGTCTCCATTCGACCCAAGAGCAAGGGTTTTGCTCATTCAATGAGGAATCAAACAATATCTTCGTGGAGTTTAGACTGGCCTTGTCGTTCTTACAAAGCTCTGGAGTTCGGCGTAAAAAGTTTATTTTTTCTAGACGAGTAGATATAATTGAGGTAACGAATCAGACGTCGAAGTTTTCTATTAGAGTATTTGTCATTACTACCTGTATTAGATTCAATGAGAATCATAATTCCATCCATTGTGTGCCCTAGAAAGTGTATTCTTTTCGAATTATTTACGCTACGACCGTAACTTTGACTCGTGTAAACAATAGTCGATCTACTTTCGTTTTATTCGTACTTGTTACACGCGTATTCGACCGAGAACTATGTCATTCTCTTCTACGTTGTATATTTCCGATTATAATCGATTCTTGGAAACATAATCGATTAATCGAAATCGAAGGGTATTAGCGATGATGTCGCCGATGTCGGCGATAATCATTACAACACTACATAACGGCATATGCATTTGGTACCGGCAAACTCGCTTGATTTGTCTTTTTATTGTCCCACATACAATCATATTCTTTTCTATGTGGGATAGTAGAATTCTATTGCACTGTATATTAGGGGTGTAAGGATTCAAAGCTGTGCAACTGAATACTTCCCTTCGACACGGTGAATCGGGGTAAATCTGTATTTTGCGATTCGGTTTTTTTACCTACACACTTAAAACACTTTGTCATTGGTTGAATGGAGTCATTGACCAATGAAATGGATCTTAACAAAATTACCAAGATAAATGAATATGGCGCAGACGTTTAAAAGTTAATTACAAAGGACACACGTATTGTCCTCCTTTCATTCCCCATGTGGGAGCATTGGTGATCCTTGAAAATTGTGTTACACCGATGCTAGCTAAAAAGCAGGAAATATGAACGAATACGGGACCCACTTTATCATAAATAAGAAAGTATGGGATTTCACCTAGTGGTGTACGTCACATCGATCCAAAGTTTCACTGCGAGCGGTGTTACAGATTATCCTGAGACGTAACAGCATCCAAATTAAAACAAATATCGCGTCTTAGTCTCCTCATCCAAACTGTCAAACTCTTATCCATGTTCAGGACAGTATCAAAGGTCACAGCTGGTTTATTTGCAGATAAAAAAGGTTGTTTTCTGTTTTCTTTTATTTGAAGTGTATCGTACCGAAAATAACTGAAAACAAGAGCTTGAATCCTGATATGTATCGTATTGTGAGGAAAGCGTATCATGAGGAAAGCGTATTATTACAACCCTTCTCTACATAAGGGTTAAAAAAAGTCAACTCATTAAATCATGGTTCAATGATGAGCATTAAATGAAACTGCTGTTTTCAGACCATGACCTTTGAGAACACTGTTTTTCTAAAAGTAAGTACAAATTCTGACATACACTAAGAAGTCACTTAGACCTCTCTGCTACATGGATATGATTTATGTCTTTTTAGCTCGCCGGGACGAATGTCCAGAGAGCTATTGTCATACCCTCGGTGTCGGCGTCTGCGTTGGCGTTGGCGTTGGCGTCTGCGTCGGCGTGCGCGTGCACAAAAACTTTAACCTTGCTTATAACTTTTAAGCCAATACAGATTGGGCTTTCATATTTCACATGTGCATTCCTTGTGACAAGACCTTTCCATGGATACCAAAATTTTTGACCTTGTGACCTTGACCTTGGAGATTGACCTACTTTTGAAAAACTTTAACCTTGGCCATATTTTTTGAATGGTAAGTGATAGGGCTTTGATATTTCACATGTGTATTCCTTGTGACAAGACCTTTCCATGGATACCAAAATTTTTGACCTTGTGACCTTGACCTTGGAGATTGACCTACTTTTGAAAAACTTTAACCTTGGCCATATTTTTTGAATGGTAAGTGATAGGGCTTTGATATTTCACATGTGTATTCCTTGTGACAAGACCTTTCCATGGATACCAAAATTTTTGACCTTGTGACCTTGACCTTGGAGATGATTGACCTACTTTTTGAAAAACTTTAACCTTGGCCATATTTTTAGTCCCCTACCGGCAACGCCGAAGGGGACTCTTAGTTTCCTCTCGGTCTGTCTGTCTGTCCGTCCGTCTGTCCGTCTGTCCCATTTTCAGTTTTCCGGACTTTTTTTCGCTGTTGTTGCATATATTGATCTCATTTTTGGTATGTGGATATATCTCAATGTGATACAGATCAAGTTTGAGTTTGCTTTCGATTGACCTAATTTTACAAGAGTTATGGCCCTTGGACTTAGCAAATTTTATGAAAATTTTAGTCCCCTACCGGCAACGCCGAAGGGGACTCTTAGTTTCCTCTCGGTCTGTCTGTCTGTCCATCCGTCTGTCCGTCTGTCCGTCTGTCCCATTTTCAGTTTTCCGGACTTTTTTTCGCTGTTGTTGCATATATTGATCTCATTTTTGGTATGTGGATATATCTCAATGTGATACAGATCAAGTTTGAGTTTGCTTTCGATTGACCTAATTTTACAAGAGTTATGGCCCTTGGACTTAGCAAATTTTATGAAAATTTCAGTTTTCCGGACTTTTTTCCGCTGTTGTTGCATATATTGATCTCATTTTTGGTATGTGGATATATCTCAATGTGATACAGATCAAGTATGAGTTTGCTTTCGATTGACCTAATTTTACAAGAGTTATGGCCCTTTGACTTAGCAAATTTTATGAAAATTTCAGTTTTCCGGACTTTTCTTCGGTTCTATTGCAAATAATGCACTGATTTTTGGAAAATGAATACATCTCAGTGTGATACAGACCAAGTTTGAGTTTGCTTTCCATTGGCCTATTTTAACAAGAGTTATGGCCCTTGGACTTAGCAAATTTCATGAAATTTGCAGTTTTCCGGACTTTTTCTTGCCTGTTATTGCAGATAATGAACTGATTTTTTTGTATGTGAATACATTATAGTGTGATGCAGATTTGATTTTAATTTAGATTGACTTATTTTCACAAGAGTTATGGCCCTTGGACTTAGCAAATTTCGTGAATTCAGTTTCCCAGACTTTTCTTGGCTGTTGTTGCAGATGATGAACTGATGAACAGAGATGCAAGTCATAAATTTATGCCGCCGGTAGGGGACTTATATCGCACAGCGATCATTGCATTTTTTGATTGGTAAGTGATAGGGCTTTGATATCTCACATGTGCATTCCTTGTGATAAGACCTTTTCTATTGTTGTTGTTGCAATTTACATATGGTTGCCACCGGCGAGCTATGTTGTCATTCTGACAAGTCTGGTTCGTATACAGAATCACTCCTCATTTGGGACTGTATCCAACCTAAATTCATTTATGAAGCAATGAAATTCCTAAAGAAATGCCACATTTGAAGCATGTATTTAATTGATTTTATGCTGTATCTCCATAAATTCTGATGACATCACAATCATTTTACATTGTATAATGTTAAAATTGGAAGAACAATGTAGCTCTGTATTTTGCATGTTTTGTATACATTCTTTTATTTTGTAGATAAGTTTTTGGGCATGACTAAAGAGGAGAAGAGAAAGCTGTACAAATGTGGAAGGAATTTTAAGGATCTCAATGATGTACCTACTTGGCCTGAATATTTTGAGAAAAAGAAGGATAAATTACTGAAAGCAGGTGATTTGACATAGTATTATAAGCACTTATTATTATATAACACAGTTGAATGCATGAATTTTGAAAGGAGGCCAAGATTTCCCAACTTTCTTCTGTTACAATGATGTAGGGACACATATTCTAGGAAATCTTCAAATTTCTTTTTTCAATTTTGAAGCAACTATAATTTCTGAAATCTTGATATTAATGCACTGGACAGATTACATGTATTCTATCATATCTCCTAGATATTGAATCTACAGCTACACATAGAGATACTGCAGTCTTTTGATTATATCAATGTTTCAGATTTGTGACAGTTATGGAAATATTGGGTAATGTTTTGTTCTTCAGCTTTTGAGAGAAAATTTTTCTTAGGAAATAAATTGAGTAGTTATAACTTCTTGTCTCACACAGTAATTAAAATGAACCTTTCAGTGTCAAGGAAACGTATGACACCAAAGTACAAAGTGAACGAGGAACTGAATTCCAAGGTTTCCATATGGCGAGGGGACATAACTACCCTGGAAATAGATGCCATATCCAATGCAGCAAATAATTCTCTGTTGGGTGGAGGCGGGGGTAGGTAAAATGATGTTATTTTATGGACTATTTGAGTCTTTAGATTTGGACATAAACCCTTGACTGCATTTACTATTCAATAATCATTTTGTTGAATATAATATACAAAGACAAAAGGCATACAGTAAGAAGAAGTTATTCATATTTAATCCACCAAAGGTACACAAATAGTTGACATACTGTAAGACGCATAGTTTTAAGATAAATATTTAAAATTTTGAAGGAACCTTGGTGTTATTTGCTTGATTTATTGATACATGTACTCATTAAAAATCAATGATAGCTGACTAGTCAGACACTTGTAATTTTTGAAAAGATTACTTTATTGGTACAAAAAGCGATGCCGTTTTTGCCAAGATTCTGGCATCCTGCATTTGTATTCAGGTTATTTTATTCAAGTTTTTGTGCATGTAGTCTGTGATAGTAATGTGTATGATGCCCTGTCTGAATTCATTTAAGAAAAAACTTACTATTTTTGATATAACTATTCCTGTATGTGATTTACAGTGGATGGAGCAATACATTCAGCAGCTGGAAAGAAATTAGTAGCCGAATGTAAAACTCTGGGAGGCTGTGATACAGGAGATGCCAAAATCACGGCAGGTGGGTTTTTACATGTTTTATAAATCTGTAGTATGATAACTTAAAATTAAAGCATTTTATAATAGCAAAGGTTAGCATCCCCTTGAAACTTCATTTTAGATACTACCTGTATAAATACGTTGTAATGACATCTATCTTGGCCCTTAAAATGGTTCATCATTTGAGGAAGGTTTTGTTATTCTTTACTGTTTAGTTTGACAATCTTCTATTGTTTTCACGAGATTTATCCGGTATTGTCCACAGTGACATTTACATTGAATGTTAACAATCAACAGGATTCATTGTCTCCCATGTTCAACATTTGTTGGAGGTTTAACAATTCTATACAGTTTAGATTGTTTCATATTTACATTCTTGAGATTAGCATTTATTTACCATAACGATCTTGATCTTTTCTTTTTTTTTCTTTTTTTTTTTTGATTCAGAAGGGTCCATTTTTTCCCTATAGCCTATATACATGTACATGTCAGGTGATCTGTACTGTTAAGTTGGGTTTACATATCCCCAAAAAATTTGACATGCTTTCAATTTCTATTAATTTATGAATTCAGAAGGGTCCATTTTTTTCCCATAGCCTATATACATGTACATGTAAGGTGATCTGTACCGTTTAGTTTGGTTTACCTATCCCCCAAAAAATTTGACATGCTTTCAATTTCTATTATTTATGACTTTTCTCTCAATTCAATACATGTTTTTCATTTTTTCAGGGTACAAGCTTCCTGCCAGGTGTAAGTACAAATTGAAATATATACATATTAGGGTTAAACAAAATGTAAAATTACATGTTTTTATAATTAATTTTAGAAATTAATTATGAATGCTACAATAGACAAAATAACAGATAAATGAGAAGTATGATACAATAATACCACTTGATGCTATAAGTAAAGTGGTCAGGCCTGCAGCAAGCTGTCAGTACATACTTTCTTTCTTGTGAGTGACATCTATGGATCTATTTAGTTCTGTGTAGTGTTGTAACGATTATCGCCGACATCGGCGACATCATCGCTAATACCCTTCGATTTCGATTAATCGATTATGTTTTTAGGAATCGATTATAATCGGAAATATTCAACGTGGAAAAGAATGACATAGTTTTCGGTTGAATTCGCGTATGACAAGTACGAATAAAACGAAAGTAGATCAACGATCGTTTCTACGAGTTGAAGTTCCAGGCGTAGCGTAAATAATTTGAAAAGGATACACTCTCTAAGGCATACAATGGATGGAATTAGGATTCTCATTGAATTCAATAGTAATGACAAGTACTCCTATAGAAAACTGTAACATCAGATGCGATACGGGCCTGCGATACGTCAATATCTACTCGTCTAGAAAAAAAAAAACTTTTTTAGTTTTTACGCCAAACTCCTGAGCTTTGTAAGAAGGACAAGTTCAGTGAATTTCACAGCACTGTTACTACGAAGATATTGCTTGATTCCTTGAATGAGCAAAATCTTAAGTTAACTCTTGGGTCGTATGGAACACCCCCTCCCATCCCTGCATATGCCGTATAGAGTCGGCCATTACTGCTGTGATCTTGACAAAATATTTCATTTACTAGACAGGATTTTATCATTCTGTGGTAAGAGTTCTTTCTAGACATTTTGCTATGTATATAAGCATAAGATTTAGTGAAGTTTATTCATTACTTGTCATATTTCTTTCTGTAAAAACAAGAAAGAACTATTTCCGATTAAATCGAAATCATCGATTAAAATCCTCTCCGATTATAAACCGATAATCGATTATGAAATTTTTCCGATTATACAACACTACACAGAACTCCGTTTGGTCTGTACATACATCTGTCTGATAGTCACACTTTCACATATACCGGTATGTATATGGCTATAACTTACTAGATGTATATGTACATAGTAGCATCTACACCCCCTTTGTAGGATAAATTGAAAAATTAAATCATTAAGATGTAACTACATGTACATGTAAATGTTTTATGTCATATATATGATGATAAATTCTATAACCCAACAGAATGAATGAATCAGAATGAATGCTCCATCTTTTGTGTGGTATTATACATGTACTACAGTGAATATTTTATCACTGCCTACTTCCTTATAGTATTTCTTAATTCATACTTTTTTCTTATCATATTTCTGTAATCAAGTTGATATTCTTCTTTTCTTCAGTGATAGAGCCATTCATACATAAATACAATGTAGGACCTTACATTAACATCGTTTTCTCTTATAGATGTCATACATACTGTTGGACCTGTAGGGGAAAAAGAGAAGAAGTTACGTAGCTGTTATGAAACAATACTGCAAATACTTAAAGAGGAAGAACTGAGCTCAGTGGTAAGTGATATCTACATGTACATACATGTATAAAAGCACAAAAAAGGTACAAGCGGCCAAGACACTAAACATGTTTAAACCCAGCGGAAGGGACAGTACATCCCTTGAGCCGTCTGGATGTACATACATGTATATATATAGACAGGAGATAATAGTTATATAGACCCTTACAAATATCACATCATTTTACAAACCAAATATGATCCCACACAGAGCATTCTATAACAATCAAATGATGTCACGAACCTATTTTTTTGTCCTCCTGGACTGGTCTTCAAATTAAAAACATGTACCCCATATAATGTGCAGGGTTGATTATTTCATTTCTATAAATAAATACCTTGATTAAATGTAAGGGAATTCAGTCATGCATGACTTTCACATTTGTTGAACTACAAATATGAGCATTGTAAGCAAAATCATTCTTAGTCCATTTTTGGTCCATTACATAAACAGGATAAATACAGTAATTTCCTCATTATTCAACTTATACAAGGTAAATAAATCTGTTTATGATTTTAGTCCGTCTTTTATAACATTTATGTTATAACGTTTTATTTTTAACAATAAAATCTTATCAATGTCATTTTCAGGCCATTCCTTGCATATCAACTGGAATTTACGGTAAGTAATGGAGTGTGGAACTAATTTCATTTCTGATGAAGAAGGCAAAATACATGTATTGTCACTCTTCTTATGACAATACCAATTACTGTAGTGTGTGTCATTGCTGACAGCTAATACTAACTACTATTATCTCAAATACATAATAATGTCTTAATAGGTTATCCAAATGAGAAAGCAGCACCTGTAGCTATTGGTACTGTCAGAGAATTTCTGGAGAATGAATCTTATGCTAAGAAGGTTAGTGTCCTTTATACTTTTGTTTCTTACATTTGTATAATTTTGGTTTTAGATCAGATTTATAATAAAAACATAATCAGGTATTATTTGAGAAAGATAAAAAGTCTTTAATTGTCATAAAGTCTAGATCATGAATTTTAGCGAAATTTCATATGCATACACATGTACATTTACTACAACCTTCATTAAGATTAATTCATTTGTTGAAAAATTAGATGGATCATTGCTTATTTGTCAAGAGCAAAACAACTTACTCTGAGTTAAGTATCGCCAATCAGTGCTTTAAAGCAAGTTTTTGAGTGCCGAGCAATATACATGTAAGTCTCCCCCCCCCCCTTTCCCAGGTATAAAGTAAATCTTAAGTCCTGCAACTCTCTTTAGAAAACTTCAATCAAGACTGAACTCAGATTTGGTCAACATCAACATCATAATATGCATGCATGCCCATACAAAAACATTTAGATTTCTTTAATAAAGGCGAAAAAAAAGTATGGAAAATGACAATTTTGTTAAATTCACTAAGTCCAAGGGCAATATCTCTGATGAAAATATGATCAAGTTTTGATCTTGATCTGTATCACACTAAGATATATTAATATAATAAATATCAGTTCAATATTAGCAAGGAAAAAGTCCAGAAAACTGAGAATGATTTGAAATTGACGAAGTCCAAGGACCATAACTCTTGTAAAAATAAGTCAATTGAAACAAAACTCCAATTTGATCTGTACCACACTTTGATATATTCACTTACCATATATCACTTCAATGTCTGTAATACTGGCAAAAAAAAAGTCTGGAAAACTAAAGCAGGCAGACAGACAGACAGGGTGGAAACTTTTAAGTCCCCCAACAACCTGGTAGGGGAATAATAAGGAATTGATTTACATGTTTTGGAATTAGTTTGAAAGAAATAAGGAAGTAAAAAAAAGAAAAGAATGGAACTGAAAAATAAAGACATCATTTCATTTAAAGTAAACGGTACAAAATTTCCTTACATTTATTTAGGAAATATCTATTATACAAGAATTTAGATAAGGGAGGAAAACAAGCATTACTACAGTAGTTTTGACAAAAATTCTACCAATCAGGGAATCATATCTTTTCTCTGATATTCAGCACAATTACTTTATCTTTGTCAGTAAAAAATCAACTCTTTGCTTCAAGGAAATGCAATATTCTCTTCTAGTAAATGATCAATATAAATCATTGGATACCACTTTAATATCAACATTTGACTTTGACTTTTGCAAAACAGAAATATTGATCATCAAATAAAACTAGAGGTACAAGTAACATCCCATCTGTCATGAATAAAAGCTTAGTTTACAATTGTTGAGTTGCAGGTTACTTGTGCACATTCTGTGAAAATACTTCCCTTTGATAAGAATTTAAATAATTGACCTAAATATCCGATGACACTGTCTATTTATAGTACATGTACAAAGGGAAATTTGAATACAAACTTCCTTGTGCTTTCATGGAAAAGGTTCAATCTTTGAAGGAGATCAAAGGATGATAGGAATCTCAACTTCATTTGAAGTGTTTGTGAATGGTGTAAGATGTTACAGTTCAATCACCCTCGTCATTTTTCATTTCATTTCAAAATTTCAAGGAAGATTTCAACAACGCCGACTTTTATTGCTTTATGACAGATTGAACTCAAGCCTTAATTGGATCACTGGTAGATGTGACGTCTATACTTTTCAACCTTCATAACTGTATTAATGTTATTTAATATTAAGATATTGAAATATTGATACCATATATTCAAATTATCAAAAGTTTACCCTCTGTTGCAGTCATGTGGTCAAAGATGATTAACTTTTTGTTAAGTTTTGAATGAAAAAAAATACATAGATTTCCTGACTTCTCTCACTATAAGATTGAGAAATTGAGCCAAAAGGCCATATATTTTTTGTTACTTACTGTTGAAGATCTAATTTAGATCTATCACTCACTTTCATATAATTGACCCTTCCGAACGCGGGAAAAATTTGAGAAATTCCATGACGTCACAATGCATTTTCGATGTTTGACCGAGGTTCGAAGCTTGTTTGTCCGAGGTAAACACATGGTAAAAGCATTGTGACGTCACAAAATTTTGCATTTTTTCCCGCGTTCGGAAGGGTCAATTGCAGAGTCTTAGTGAACAAATATAATATTTTGTAGTTTCCTGACATTTAAAGCAAAACTCATTAATTCAATTCAATTCAGCTTTAACACCAAAAGTGAAGGTTTACAAGAAATATAAGGTCTGTTCACTCATTTACATGCAGAAGCATGTCCCTTTGTGCTTGAAAAGTTTCACAGGAAAATATTGCAATATATAAGTTCCTTCCTTCAAATACACTTCTACATGGCAAAAATACTCCAAGTTTGAGATAAAAGGTGTTCAAGGGATTCATAATTTTGTAGAGCTATCATTGATTCATCAATAAACATTTTAAGTTTTATCTTGAATTTTCTGTCTGTGCATCCATCTACATATACATGTATCTGTTATTCTTATTCTTGCACTAATTGTTTGAATGATAAGTGATACACTGCTTTCCCTATTTCACTTTTCATGAAAAGAGCTTCCTTTTGATATTTGTAAACTTGATCTTGCTTTGAGTATGACTTAATCTACGAAAAAGTTACTGTCCTGTTCACTAATTCCAGAGCACCCTGTTTTCCCGTTTTTTTTCTAAAATATGATAGTGTCATCTTCCAAAAAGATATCAGTTTCATAGTACTCCTTTAGTCGTAACAGAAAATACCATTCTTTTGGCTGTGCATCAGCTGAGTTAGAAATAGGACGGAAAATAAAAAGTCTACGGGGATTTTCTATAGTAAAATCGCTGAAAATGCGTGACGTCGGGAGCTTTTACGTCACTGTTTACCATTGTTGACACGGAGAACAATATGGTGGCGGCTTGAAATTAACATGGGAATTTCCCGTAGACATTTTATTTTTTCATTTTGCGGGTTGAAGGCAGCTGATAGGGTAAGTTGAAGTTAATTTCCAGTTACGACTAAAGGAGGTAAATTCTCAGAAACAATAATTTATAGCAAAATTCTTCAGACGACAGAATAAATCGCCCAAACAGGGTGCTCTGGAATTAGTGAACAGGACAGTAGTTCCTATTTGGTATTTGAAAAAAAAACATTAGTTACTTTTCGATTGAGACAGTATCTAACATGTACCTATTATTACGTCATAAAATTCTATGGAAACTTCCTTGGAGTCTTAGAAATGAGGATATGATATTGAGAATACCTTAACAATTTAATGATGTTATATAAATGGTTTAATGTCAGATACTGTCTCAAATGGGAAATAACTCACACAATAAAGACTTAGTGATGCAAACGGTAAAACCATTGAATGTTTGACTTATATATCTTGTTGTATTTGACACAGGTTGATAGAGTGATTTTCTGCCTGTTCATGCCAGTAGATGTGGCCTTATACGAGGAACTAATGCAGATTTACTTCCCTTTGCCAGAAAAGGACATATTAATGGAAGGTACCTTTACAAGTTATTTGTTATTCAGAACCATTGGAGTCTTTTAACAACTTAGATTCAATCTATAAGTCTTGTATTTTCAGAGTAATGAAGCTTTTATATATTATGTGCTTTAGGGGGATCCATATTATAGTGAAGTTAACGCTGTTAGGAGTGATAAATGCATAATAGTTAATAATTTATATTATGAATTATTGAAAATGAGTTAAGTGCACTAAATCATGATTGCACTTTATGTCAATAGATGATTTTCCAATAAACTCGTGAGACAGTCAAACACCAGACATCTCAAATTTTCGCAATCTTTTCATTGTGAAGTCAAAATAAAAGGCATGACAACACATCAAGGTGCTTCAAGACGGAGCGATCAGAGGTGACGTCACAATGGAAAATTTTGCGAAATGTTGTGATGTCGGATGGTTGTGTGTATAAAATCAAGGTTAGGAACAGTCATATCTTTTATCTGGAAAATGGACTATTTGTCCAATTTTTGCCATATTTCTGCTAAGATTTGGTTTCACTTAAATAAGGACACATACAGTATAGAGTACATCTTTGCTGCTAGATAAAAATATACATTTTCTGATAATACATCCATTGTTTATTGTTCTCCAGATGACAGCTCTAAAAAGACAACAAAGAAAGAAAATGACAAACAGATGAATACAGAGAAAAGTCACCAATCGGACATTGAAATGAAGGATTCGGGTAAAAGAATTCAAAATGAAAGTCAAAATACTGAAATAAGTGAGGGACAAAATAATAAAACAGAAGAAAATTCTGACATGGAAGTGACAGAAGAGAAAAGCAGCGATGCAATGTTGGTTGACGAAAAAGGCAAAAACACAGATGAAAAAGGAGGTTCAAAGGATGGAAAAGGGGAAGTTAAAAGGGCAGAAAAAGATAAAAAGGATGTTAAAAAAGATAAAGTAGTCAAAAAGGAGGACAGTAAATCTAAGAAAGACAATACTGAAGATAAAAGTGCTACCAAAGACAGTTCTAATAAACCTAGCTCCCGACCTATAACAAGAACGGCCCTTAAAGATCAGAGTGAACCGTCCCCTAAAAAACTCAACACAAAAATGTGATATAGATTTGTTTTTACCGTATTAGGATTTGAAGAATTCAATAGGTGTAAATATACTAGGTATTAAAGTTACTGTAAATGTGAAATCTAATGAAATAAGATGCACAATTTTATTCACGAAATTGTTGGTATTTATAAAATATATGATGCAAGACTTTGAATAAAACTTATTTTTGTACAGTTATTACTTAATTTTAGCTTACCGGTATCGGTGAACTGTTCTAAACAGATATAGGATATTGTCTCAACCTTCCCATCAACAAAGTTGAGGGAGTCCTGAGGGTTTTTTTTTTCTGTATTTCACTTCTTCTATTGTAACAGATAAAGCATGATTCAAGTATTTTATGACTACTGTGATGAAACATTTATGCCTCATTCACACGGTTGCACAATAAATTTATTTCGCAATAACTTTATTGCGCAACAAATTTGTTTCGCAATAAGCTTTTTTTGCGTTCACAAAGACCGACACTATTGCGCAATAAAATGCCAATGCGCATTCCAAGAATCGTGAATAAAAATGTACAACAGATATTGTTCGAATAATTTTTGTGAAGCCTAAATTTAAGACTATAGTATTTTGAGACTGAGGTAGCCTAGTATATAGATCTAACAAAAATTCATTTATTTGTCATTCCAGTCTAGAACATGACGTCATTCAATTGTGACGTCATTCTCTACAAGGGCTCCAGACTTATAAAACAAGAGCCCCAGGGGGCACAACGCTCACCTGATACCCATGCACGCTCTAAATGACATACTGACATTGAATACTGATAGTGCCAGTACCAGGATTTTAGCCCACAACCTTCCTAACAAGATTTTTGCCGGATGCAGACAAGTTTTTTTTTCAGACAACCTTTAAAAGTACAAACAAGAGAAAATAGTCACATTTCAAAACAACAACTTTTTTACTGATTTGAAAAGATGGATTATGTGATCCAAAGTCATAATCATTGCCCAGCTTGTATAGTTTGATTATGCAACATCAAAAATAAAATCATTTTGTAAAATTCCACATTAATGTGCAACAGAAACAGAATAAAACAATGAAATGATTTCATAAATTAAGTTTATTTAAAATTGAACACCAAACCTTTCATTATTAATAGCTAGTATGCCAGAAAATAATAAAGCCTGTGTTTGTGAAACACGAATGCCCCACGGTGGCATCTTTGTTGGTATAAACACCATTTTCTGTTAAGTATGTGAGAGGTCAGGGTCAGAGTAATGTTGGTATCAATGGAAAGATCTTGTCACAAAGAATACACATGTACAATATGAAAGCCCTATCACTAACCATTCAAAAGTTATGCCCAATGTTAAAGTTTTTGAAAAGTAGGTCAAAGGTCAAGGTCACGAGGTCAAAAATTTTGGTATCAATGGAAAGGTATTGTCACAAGGAATACACATGTGAAATATGAAAGCTCTATCACCTTCCATTCAAAAGTTATGCCCAATGTAAAGTTTTTCGGACAAACAGACAGACGGACAGGCCAAAAACTATATGCCCCCGTATCTTTGATTCCGGAAGCATGAAAAACAAAGACTTTTCGGTTTTGCCTTTATTCATATTAAATTATACAGAAATCTATGAATGAGAGCTTTTGAATAGTATTGATTTCATATTAATACATGTAACGTACAGTCAAAATCGTGTTAATCCAATTAACACAGACAAGTTGTTAGCGGACAATATTAATTCAAGTGAGTTGTGCAGAAATTGAGCCAATTTATTTTCCAAACAGCAGTGTACGGTGTATCAAACCTCATGACCCAGTGAAGCCACTTGGACAAATTATTTTCGGTAAATATGCTGAAATGCGGCGCTTGGAAATGTATTTTTAGCATATTGAATCAATAGTCGTGATAAATTTAACTTCGAACTTGATCTTGTCTTTTATGCAATCTACAGATAGGTTTGAAAATATGCAAAATTCGGAACATTTTCGATGAGGACGCAGAGTTCCTGTAAAAAAAGTGAAATTTGCGAAAAAAGGACATGCATGACCCCCCCCCCCCCCTTTTTCTTTACATTTTTATGCGTGCCAAAGATTCGCAATCAAAAAAGACCAATTTTACAGACTTCCGGGCATTTCATTTCAGGCAAAATTTTTAGTGTGCACCTTTTTATTTCCTGTAGTTACCCCTACTAAAGGGGCAAGGAGGTATTGAACCAATCAAATCTGTAATACAAGATATATGGCGACTATGTTTACCATAGATACAGAAATAAGACAGATAAAATAATCATTAAATAGGGAAATTGTTCTGAAATATGCATGTATGAAAAAAAAGCAATTCAAGGAATGCTTGTGTCGCCTGCGTAGCGGATTTTTTTTTATTGAAATTAGGTCAAATATCAAGGGCAAGGTCACTAGGTTAAAAATTATGGAATGTTTAGAAAGGTCTTTTCATAAGGAATACAAATGTGAAATATCAAAGCCCTATCACTTACCACTCAAAAGAAATAGCAAATCATAGATTTGTTGAAAAGTAGGTCAAATATATAGGGCAAGTGCACGAGGTAAAACATAGGTAATCACAGATTACGAAGCTCACCTCGTGACAGCAAAATTCAATTCAAACATATTTCTTAGTACATGTATATTGGCTTTTAAAGGCAAAACCACTCAAGCAGAAAAAGTAGGTAAAGGTCATTTTATGAAAGTTTGATCAAAGATACATCCAATATGCAAGTTTGGTACATGTAGCAGTTATACTTTGCTCAATATTGGCTTTATAGAGCAAAATCACTCAAGCGGAAAAAGTAGGTCAAGGTCATTTTATGAAAGATTGATCAAAGATACATCCAATATGCAAGTTTGGTACATGTATCACTTATACTTTGCTCAATATTGGCTTTTAAAGGCAAAATCACTCAAGCGGAAAAAGTAGGTCAAGGTTATTTTATGAAAGTTTGATCAAAGATATATCCAATATGCAAGTTTGGTACATGTAGCACTTATACTTTGCTCAATATTGGCTTTTAAAAGCGAAATCACTCAAGTGGAAAAAGTAGGTCAGATGCTGCATCTGATGCATGGGTCCATCTCGGCATCCAAAGATGAATCACTTGTGCAAGTTTGGTTACTGTAGCATTAGTACTTTGTCAGATACTGAGCTACCCCAAACTTTTTATCCAAATCACTCAAGCGGAAAATGTAGGTCAGATGCTGCATCCGATGCATGGGTTCACCTCAGCATCCAAAGATGAATCACTTGTGCAAGTTTGGTTACTGTAGCATCAGTACTTTGTCAGATACTGAGCTACCCCAAACTTCTTAACCAAGTCACTCAAGCGGAAAATGTAGGTCAGATGCTGCATCCGATGCATGGGTTTACCTCAGCATCCAAAAATGAATCACTTGTGCAAGTTTGGTTACTGTAGCATCAGTACTTTGTCAGATACTGAGCTACCCCAAACTTCTTAACCAAGTCACTCAAGCGGAAAATGTAAGTCAGATGCTGCATACGATGCATGGGTTCACCTCAGCATCCAAAGATGAATCACTTGTGCCAGTTTGGTTACTGTAGCATTAGTACTTTGTCAGATACTGAGCTACCTCAAACTTCTTAACCGGACGCAGACACGGACGCGGACGCGTGGGGTTATAGCATAAGCTCACTCAACTTCGTCGAGGTGAGCTAAAAATGATGGTATGTGAAGAAAGGTCTTGTCACATGGAATGCACATGTGAAATATCAAAGCCTATCACTCAGCAATCAAAAGAAATAGCCAATCTAAGTTTTTTTGAAAAGTAGGTCAAATATCTAGGTCTTGGTCATGAGGTCAAAAGTTATGATATGTGTAGAAAGGCCTTGTCACAAGAAGGAACACACATATGAAATATCAAAGCTCTATCACTTACCAATCAAAAGATATAGCAAATCTTAATTTTTTTGAAAAGTAGGTCAAATATCTAGGTCAAGGTCATGAGGTCAAAATTATGGTATGTGTAGAAAGGTATTGTCAAAAGGAATACACAAGAGAAATATCAAAGCCCTATCACTTGCCAATCAATAGATATAGCCAATCTTGGTTTTTTTTAAAAGTAGGTCAAATATCTAGGTCAAGGTCACAAGGTCAAACATTATATGTGTAGAAAGGTCTAATCACAAGGAATACACATGTGAAATATCAAAGTCCTATCACTAATCAATCAAGAGATATAGCCAATATTAGATTTTTAGAAAAGTAGGTCAAATATCTAGGTCAAGGTCACAAGGTCAAAAATTATGATATGTGTATAAAGGTCTTGTCACAAGGAATACACATGTGAAATATCAAAGCCCTATTACTTACCAATCAAAAGTTATGGGGTGTGACACCCAAGTGTGACAGACAGACGGACAGACGGACAGACGAACAACGGACAAAGTGATCCCTAAGTGTCGCTGTGCTTCGCAGGCAACACAAAAAGTCAACATCTTAAAAATAAATTCAGAGTATATTTGATAGCATATGTGGCCAAGTTAATTCGAAGTATGAAAATAAGTACACAAAGCCAAACTAGCTATAGCTTGTCTTATTTAAAAAATTATTAAAAATCTAAAAGTTGATATTTTGACAAAATTCTTTCACAGTTTCATTTCTAGCAATAAATATAAAAATAAAAAGAGAAAAAAAACTGAAAAAGGGAAAAAAAAATTGTTGGGGTCCCGCCGGGGTTTGAAGCTACTCCCCATGGGTCCATTTGGCATGGAAAACATACATTATACCTATGTACAATCTTAAAAAATATTCCTTAAAAATCCAAAAGTGGATATCTTGACAAAATTCTTTCACTTGTAGGGTACCATGCATGAGTACCTCATACCTACAAATTGTCATGACAATCTGAAGAGTGGTTATAGAAAAGAAGCAGAAAATGTATGAAAATCAACCCCCCCCCCCCCCCCTTCCTTTTTACATAAGAAAAAAATTCATAAAAAATCAAAAAAAATAAATTTTAAGCATAAAATACATATCAAAGCATTAAGTAAGTTAAATATGATAAATATGTAGTAAATGAGTGTGTAAAATCATACACTTATTGAGTTATTTAAAGAAATAGTGCAAAAATGTGCATTTCTGACAAAGTCCGAAAAGACGTCAAAAACGCGTCAAAAATTTGACTTCGAAGTGGAACCAAAAATAACAACACTTCTTAAGACATCTCTCTAGATCATCCTGATGCTTTCGGTTTGTCGATACATGCTTCGGTTCTGAAGAAGAAGTTTGTCAAAGGAGGGTACCCCCCGTGACCTACTTTTGGCTGTGGTGGCGCCACCTGTTGACAGATCCGGACGAAAAACAACAACACTTGTAGGGGACCATGAGTACTTCATACCTACCAAGTTTCATCAAAATCCCTTCAGCCGTTCTGGAGAAGAAGTTTAAAATGTGAAAAGTTTACGACGACGGACGACGACGACGACGACGACGACGACGGACGCCGGACGCCGGACGCAACACTATGACAATAGCTCACTTGAGCCTATGGCTCAGGTGAGCTAAAAAGCGTTCTTATCTATACGAAAAATCGGAATCTCTCAATAGAATCTTAGAAATAAAGGACTTTGAATAGTTATATTCGTAAGTATAACAATCTCTTTCTCTTGTCATGATGATGCGCATGCGTCAGATTTATTGCGCAACAGTTTCGCTAAGCGTTTACACGGCAGAATTTGTTGCGCAATAAAGTTATTGCGAAACAAATTGAAAATTTATTGCGCAATAAATTTTGTCGTGTGAACGCAAAACAAATTTATTGTGCAACAAATTTACGTTCTCCGTGTAAACGAGGCATAAGATGTAATAAAGGTAACTGTTCTTTCAGGACAACGGAAGGTTGAATTAACATACATGTATGTAATCATCTTCATTTACATGTACATAATGTTGAAAAAATTAGTAGTGTCTCTATATATCTTATTTGTATCTGCTATTGTGTCTACTAGATGTGAATTAATTTGATCAGAACCAAGTGTAAGCAGAAACAGTAACTATACAGCTCTAGGGTAGCCACTTGAGTATTGATATATTGTTAATTAATTTGATCACAACCAAGTGTAAGCGGAAACAATTAATAATTATACAGCTCTAGGGTAGCCATTTGAGTATATTATCAACTTATCAAAATCTTCAAAAGGCATAGAAACTTAAAATTTGATATATTGCATCAAAATGGTAAGAAATTCTGAAAAGCCTTATATAAGGTAAGAGGTTGAATTTTTTCAAGATCACAGTTCACTTGTTTGTTCACCATTATATAATTTCCCTGTCTTTTCTATGCATTTTCCATACTTTCAGAAATATAAGAGAAAACAAATTTTACATTGATAATGAATTTATCTATGGAGGAATAACATAAACCTAAAACTATTTTAATATCCCTCACTATGATTCTTTTGCATTGCCTTACCTGATCTTTGTTCATACAAAGTAAAAAATAGATTTTATTAGTAATTTTACTCAATTTAATGGTATTGAATCTTTTAGTATACTTATTTCTGCTCCCTCATATTCTTCTTCTCCATAATGATGAATTTTGTTACAACTTGTTGCAGCTTTTACAATTTTTCATTAGATGTCATTTTCAACAATTTGTTAATGAATTTATATTTTACTCTTTATTTGATTGAACCTTATGTCATATGTTATACTGCCTGCCCCAGCCTATCCTAGTGTGGTCTTCTTTTCTCTCTTTTTATACACTGTCTTGTTTAATGCTTATTCTATATAAATTGTTTAAAACAAAAAGATAAAAGGATAACCTTTTCCAGCTTGTCTTCGTAGTATGCCTTCATCTGAATGGATTGAACTGATGCTGTGCACAGTATCTCCATACCTCGCTACTCCTGTTCCAAATAATATTCATTGCTGGCAAATAATGATTTTATTCAAATGCCAGAATTATCCACTTATAAAAAATAGCAACGGTTTAAAAATATGAACCTCAATAATGTCAAGGTCATAGATTTCAAGGTCATATATTTCAAACTTCTACATGCAGGTGCTCTGAGGTCAGTCTTATAGAGGGAAACAGGTTCAAGACACACACAAACAAAATACATGTATAACACATATGGCACATAGAAACATATGTAGAGTACCATTAAAAAGAGACCAATGTGTATTGTGATCTGTCTTGATTGTCCATTTACCTCTTGGATAGGAAGGTTTTTTGATTGTTTGTAACTCTTTGCAGGAAGCTCAAG
Organism: Pinctada fucata; assembly: GCA_028142955.1. Taxonomy (NCBI): domain Eukaryota; kingdom Metazoa; phylum Mollusca; class Bivalvia; order Pterioida; family Pteriidae; genus Pinctada; species Pinctada fucata. Next base: position 35,016,972 of record AP027107.1, read on the forward strand.
TGCACATGTAGATTTGTAGAATAGAAAAACAACATTGTTAAATATTCATGTATATATTAAATTCTTTATGATTCTTATATGTCTAGGATAATACTAACAAAAATAAGATCGCAAAATGTTTATTTCAAATTGATGAATTGAGTTTCATATGTCTTGCTTAACAAATGAAGGGTGGTTCACTAAATTTTCTTAATTTTAAGAGGGAAAATGATATTTGGATCTCCAACATAAATTTCTTCAGTACAGGCAATAAGTTGTTTCTTTTCCTTTTGATATTCTAATTTGCATGGCAAGTTTTTCAGTGAGGAAGGCATTTCAGCCCTTGCTTTCGTTTTCCCAGTTGTCATTGACAAGCCTACGACTTCTGTGGTATCTTCATAAAGAACGTATATTGAATTCCTAGCCAGTACAATGTCGCTTGGTACCCTGTCGTCTGCTAGGGTCCAAAGGATCGTTCCTTTGTTCTTCAAACAGACGATCGTCTTTGATAAAGAGTCGCATAAGAATATGAGTTTTCCATTGGGTGAACACTTCATTTTACATGGATTTTTCAGAGAAGGTATAGGAATGGTCTGTGAATGATGTCCTTTTATATCGAAAAATCGAACAGAAGGTTCGTTCTTTATTGTTCTTACTGTTTGTATATTGCAGACGACAACAAGTTTACTTTGGAAGTGCTCTATACTGTGCACAGTTGTGCCACCTGAATATTCGAGGTCAATCGTTTGATCTGACAATTCTACTATATTGCTTCTGCCGAGGCTGAAGAAATGTATACAAAATCCACAAGTCATGGCGAGCGTTTTGATGTCGATGGCACTGACGTCCTCAAATTTGTACGGAAATTCTCTGAGAAAGAGGAATCTAAATGTTGCATCAAAAATCATAATCTCTCCGCTTTGTGTTGCCATGACTATTTTGTCGTCAGGTAGTGTTGCTATGGCAACAATAATGAGCGATACAGGAGATGACAGCTTTCTAGGTGGCGTTGTTACTGTTACAAAGTCTGAGGTAGCTTCTGTCAACGGAGACTCGTTCGAGTACTCTTTTGGTGCATTTTCCACAAGCAGTTTTGCACAGTTGTCTGCATCGACGTCAAACCCAGTGGATGCCGTGTCTGTCTCCTCTTCATGATTACATGTTTCATCACTTTGTTCGTCGTTCTTTTCTTCGTCGTCAGATTCAAATATGTAATATTCTGGTTCACGATCTTTGGAACCCATTTCCTTGTTGTCAAAAATACATAATTCGTTGATTTCTCGATCACAGACATCATTGGTTTCCAAATTTTCGTACAAAAAGCTCGATCTGCTTATGCCCATGTGTCCCTTTTCGTTTGTAGTGAATGCAAGTTCAATGTACGCTATCGCAGAATCAACCATTGCATTCTCTATTGAACATCCTCTGTAAAGGTTAATTGAAACAAGATAAGTGATGATGATGATGATGATGATGATGATGATGATGATGATGATGATGATGATGATGATGATGATGATTTTACAGAAAATATTTGTTGATGAAACAAATAAACTTACCATTTGAAAATTCTTTCATCCTACAGTTCAAAATTGAAGAGCAATTCTGGTAAAATTATATGCTTACTGTCGCGTTAGATGGCTATAATATTTTTTGTTGCATTGAGGAAGTAACCGTGGTCCATGCAAAGTGCAATTCAAGTACAAGTACCAGTCTTCTCTATGATTCGTGTGTTTTGTAAAGTGACACTTCCTAGATTGAACCGATAATCTTTACTGAAGAAAAAGGAAATTTATGCCAAACTATAATTTTCAAAAAGCGGCGTGATGACATTTTTTTTTTATCGTAGAAACTCGTGTTTGTATGTTTTGAACCCCAAAAAAATGAGATATTGATTTCTGATAATTGCATATATATCCAAAAACATTCAGTAGATTCAAAATATTTCTTCCAGAGGAAAGGGATGATACAAATAAAAACACAATCACTCAAATACACAAATTTTCGGTCCCTTGGTCTTTATCAAGTGTAAAAAAACAACAAATGATTTGCAATGAACGCCAGAGATGCAAGGATGGATTTTACTTAGAATTATTATAGATCGTCGTTTTTACACATGATAAAGGCCAAGGGGCCGATAATTTCTTTATTTGTGTGTTTGTGTTTCTATTTATTTAAAAAAGACTCAGTTTCCACAAATTTTATGGAAACTGAGTGTTTTCGTGTGATTGATAATATATATATACATGTATTTATATATGCTTTCCAACGAAGGACTTTTCCTTAATCTTTGATTAATTTTATATGTTTAAATGTTAAGGTTTTGCAATAATCTTTAAAAATTCTGGTAAACATTTTAAGTCATTTGGTGAGGTATTTATTTCTATAGTGAATTTAACTGATCGAGGCTTTGTTATACCCGTATTTTATGTAGTCATGAAAATGGTTGCATGCGCAAAAAAATATAAATCGCTCCCACAGTTTATAGTGGAGTGTCTTATGTAAGAAAATAAACTGCCGTAGGAATGTTATGATTAAAGCAAACCACTATGATAAAGATATTAACTATGGGCTAGTATTACAGAAAAAAAGTTTGATAGACCTCTGAGATATGCACTGTGGCAGTTGCAATATTTTGGGGGCAAAACACCGGCCCTTTTCTATGCAAAATCACGAAAAACTGGAAAAAAATTATAACTTTTGCATAAACAAATGATAACAAAACTTGAAAGATGTAAATGTACTTAATTTCTGATGTTCTATCGGATGAAATCAGTTTCAAATTCGAATTCTTACATCAAATGTGTATTGTTGTTTTTTTTGTTTTTTGTTTTTTGTTTTTGTTTTGTTTTGTTTTGTTTTGTTTTTTTTTTTTTTTTTTTGCTAAAACTCCTTTTCTAGGCTTAATTCATGAAAAATTGGAAATAATTTATAACTTTAACGTATTAACTGATTTCAAATATTAAAAGATGTTTGCATATTTAATTTCTGATGTTCTTTTGAATGAAATGAGTTTTCAATTCAAATTCTTATAACAAATCTGTTCTCGGGGGGAGAAAATTGGAAAATTTGTTTTCAAGTTTTGATTTTATGAAGAAGTTATACTTACCAGTCCTTAGACGATCTATGGGTTCTGACAACATTTAAAGGTATTCATTGTGAAGGCAGAAAATTGAATCCTAGGGCAAAACGCCATGATGGTGGTGTATCCATTTATATCAAGGACTCAATAGAAAAAGGAATTTCAGTTGTTAAATCAAGAAAAGAAGGTATCTTATGGATTAAATTTTGTAAAAACTTTTTCAATTTTGATGTAGATCTATATTTATGTGCAATTTATATACCACCTGAAAGTTCTGCTTTTTACCAACATAATAGAGATTTTGATTTTTATGCTGAAATAGAAAATGATTTGAGACTTTTCTCAGATTTAGGATCTATAATAATCTGTGGCGATTTTAATGCCAGAACAAGCAATGAAAATGACACTATAATCGATGTACATTTAAGTCGTTACCTTGACGAATTTCCTGACACTCTGTTTGATAATAATGATGGCGTTGCCATAAATAAAAGAGTCTCGAAGGATAAAACTACTAATGCATTTGGCAAGAAGCTTATAGAAATATGCAAATGTACAGACTTGATTATATTAAACGGAAGACATTGTTCTGATAAAAATGTTGGTGATTTCACATTTAAGTCTAAGAATGGTTGCAGCATTGTAGATTATGTAATTACAAATAGAGTAAATGTTAAAAATATTGATTCATTTGAAATTTTAGATATATGTGAATTTTCAGATCACTTACCAATTATGTTCACTGTGCAATCAAATATAAATCAGAGTACAGAATATGTACATGTTGAAGACAAAATTGTATGGGATGAAGATAGAGTTAATGAAATAAAAGATGAGATTATTTTAAATCAAAATGACTTTTCAGAATGTGTAATCTCACTTGTAAATGGTGAAAGTGATATTGATTCCACTGTACATAAATTTACACAATTATTGTATGATATAATTTTTGACAAATGTGGTGTTAAAGGTAGAAAAATTGTAAAGAAACCAAAACGTATTAAAAGGTCTGATTGGTATGATGATAATTGTAGAGAAGCCAAAGTAAAATTTCAGAATGCTAAACGTCTCAACAAGAGAGATAACTCTGACATAAGTCTAAACAGAGTATTAACTGCAAAGGTTCAATATAACAGAGCAAAGAGAAAAGCTCGAAATAGACATAGAACAGACCTACAGAGAGAATTACAAGGTCTTGCAAATAAAGAACCTAAATTATTCTGGAGAAAAATTAAAAAGATAAGAAAAAACTATGTACCCAAGAGTAAGGTTTCTTTAAATGACTTTGTTAATCATTTTAAGGAAGTTTTTCAGTCAGAAGATATTGATATCCCAATACATAATGAGAATGACATTTATATTGATGAATTAGATTCTCCGTTCACGGAGACAGAGATCATTGAGGCAATTAAAAGTCTTAAGAGGGGGAAAGCTGCAGGTTTAGATAGTTTACCAGCAGAATTTTTTATAGAATGTTATGAATTTTTGCTTCCACAAATTGTTATGCTTTTTAATTACATGTTTGATAAACAAATTTATCCAGAGCCTTGGACGAGGAGTATTATTATACCTATTCCAAAAAAAGGCAACTTATCTGATGTCAATAATTATAGAGGTATCACATTAGTAAATTGTTTTTCAAAAATTTTTAGTATTGTACTTCGAAACAGATTAGAAAATTTTGCAGAAGAAAATAATAAATTGTCTGACTTTCAATTTGGGTTCAGGAAAAAGAAAAGGACTATAGACTGTATACAGATACTGAATATGATTGTAAATGAACAGTTGGCAAAGAAAGCTAAATTATATACAGCTTTTGTAGATTTTAGAAAAGCGTTTGATTTGGTTAATAGAGATGCACTTGTTTATAAACTTTTTCAGGAGGGTTATAGCTCGAAATGTGTAAAAATGTTGAAGACTATATATCAGTCAGTCCAGTCATGCATTCGAACAATAGACGGCAAATCTGAATTTTTTGAGATTCAATCTGGAGTTAAACAAGGCGAGCCATTATCTAGTTTGTTATATTTAACTTTTATAAATGATTTAGAATCTTCATTGCGTATTGGAAATAATGATTTTTTCTTTAAAATTGATGAAATCTCAATATTCATGTTGTTATTTGCTGATGACACTGTTTTAATATCAAAAACACCAGAAGGTTTACAAAAACTACTAGATAAACTTCATTTTTACTGTCAGAAATGGGGAATCAAAGTAAACATTAGTAAAACCAAAATATGTATTTTTGAAAAAAGAAAATCTAGAGTTAGCCATGTATTCAAATATGAAGATGTATATTTAGATATAGTTGATAATTTTACATATTTAGGAGTAACTCTGAGCTATAATGGTAAAATGAAATTAGCAACTAAAACAATTACAGATCAAGCTTCTAAAGCTATATATGCACTGAAAGATGTTTTTAGAAGGTTAAGTTTCAATGTTTCTTCCAAACTTTCACTTTTTCACAAATTAATAACCCCAATTTTGATGTATGGTACTGAAATATGGGGTGTATATGATGCTTCATTAATTGAAAAATTGTCATTGAAATTTTACAGAGATATCTTACATGTCAGACCTGGCACACCCAATTGTGCAATATATGGAGAATTAGGGCAATATCCATTTGATGTTTTATGCAAAATACGTGCTTTGAAATACTGGTACTATGTCTTGTCTAATAGATCGTCTTTACTGTATAAGATGTATCAAAGAGAAAAAGACTTTGTTGATAGTAATAATACTAGAGAGTACAGAGATTGTTGGTCTTTTAGAATTAAGAAATTATTAAATGAAACAGGCTTTTCAGAGTTATGGATGTTAGAAAATGTTGAAACAAATAATTTTTCTATTGTAAAACAAAGAATTTTAGATATTTATGTACAAAACTGGAGAACCCAAATCAATTCATCACCACGCCTTACTTTCTATGCAAACATTAAAGAGAATTTCGAGTTTGAACCTTATCTTGATTATATTGATAACTACAAACATAGGTATCATCTTACTAGATTACGTTGTTCTGCACACAATTTAAGAATTGAATCTGGAAGACACCAAAATGTCAGTAGAGAAAATAGAATATGTAATGTATGTACACAAAGGCAAATAGAGAATGAGTATCACTTTATTTTAACTTGTCCATCCTATAGAGAATTAAGAATAAGACTGTTACCAAAATTTACACACTCCTGGCCAAATTTACAAAAGTTGCGCAAATTATTTAAGTCACAGAAACGAAAACATTGTATATCATTGTCAAATTACATTTTTGTTGCAACCAAGAAAAGAAATGAAAATTAAAAAAATTTATAGTGATTTCCTATCAGCTTTAATTTACATGTATTGAATTATGTTGTAATTTCAAATATATATATATATATATGTTAATTATGATACTTGTCATAAACTATCTGTTGCACCTCAATATATTACTTATGTATTAGTTGAGATTATGATCATGTATAACTCAAGATTAAGATTAAGAAATTGTCCATTTTCTCATGTTTATATAATTGTATTTGTTTGTGCTATGAGCATGTATGTGCTGAAGGCAATAAAGACTATATATATATAACATTAAAATCAGGTCACCGTCTAGAATTTCGGCGAGTTATGTACGTTAACAACGGAAATTATCCATAATTATGTATAGTTTGACTGGTAAGTATAACAAATGAAATAAAATTCCCTTTTCTAGGTCAAAATCTTGAAAAACTGGAAAGAAATTATATCTTTTACATAGAAAATGATGACAAAAATTAAAAGATGCTAATGTACTTTTAAAATTCCTTATGCTCTTTCAATTGAAATGAGTTCCAGTTCAAATTCCTATGTCAAATGTGTTTTGGTAGGCAAAAATCCCTTTTCTATGCAACAATCATGAAAAGCTGGAAATAATTTATAAGTTTTGCGAAAAAAATAATAACAGAAATTAAAAGATGAAAATGAGTTTCAACTTCGAATTCCTATATCAAATGTGGTTTTGGGGTGAAAATCCCTTTTCTGGGCTAACATCATGAAAAATTGGAAATAATGTATAACTTAAGCATATTATAAAAATTATCTGATATATCGTCCATAGGTTTTAGATCACCTATATCCAAGGTCATGTCACCAAAGTCAAGGTCACCGGGTATGCTTATAATGAAATTGATGTTCGGGCTATACCTCTTGAAACAATACATTGTATGATGTTGCCCATGACTCATACTTTTCACGTCATCTTGGACCAAGGTCAAAGTAACTTAGAGTGATGGGGGACATCTGTTTTTTTTTCTGATTTTTTTCTGATTTTTTTTTTTTTTTTTTTTTTTTTTTTTGAGTTTTGGTTTCATCAGTCGTACTAGACAAATCCTTACATATATTTCACAGATAAAATTTCAAAGAACCTCCACAGTACTCCAATAGTTGCATCTAAAATCCATTATTACAAAACATCTTTGCAGTGTAGATCTATTGATCCATTAAGAAGTAACTCTTAAAATGTCTTGGATGTTTTGTTTTCCTCGTCCCTTTTGTGTCTCTTGTTTTGTTTGTCTACTCTGTGTTTTCACATAAAAACAAATCCAATTTAGCGCAACCTATCCATGTGAACTAGTGAAGAAAGAGACCACTGAAAGCGTTAAGCTTTATGTAGGGATCACGTTAGAGGACAAGGCAGGTAACCGACAAACCACTCGACTATGGGTTTGCTTGTGAATGACTGTCAGTGCGGCGCAAATTTTGCGAATGAAACAAGGAAAATATGAAACACGTACTGCAAAAACTCTGTGTCCACAAATGTTGAAAGCTATATGTACATATACTAATATTTTAGATTAGGACCATAAAAAATCGCTTTTTGATACATTCACCGTTTTTGCTTTTTTTTTCTGCACGGATATTTAAAGTGAAATGTGTTGTTTACAAGCAGTAGATGCTTACTGTCATCTAAATTGGTGATTTTTTTGCTCCCTAGTTGAATGTATTGGTGGATTGGGTTGATCTTGCATCTTTTTTGTTTTTCCCTGGTTCTGTATGTCAATAATTTTTGAGTTTTGATTTTGAGTCTGTGTTTAATCCCCCTCAAAACAAAACGACATACCTGTACAAACTGAAAGCATCTGCCATCAGAATGATCTACAGTGATGTTTTAAGGATGGTTATCATTTCTGCTATTCACTTCGATCTTGTTTCTTTGGATTATTCCTGAAATTTTTACATTTCTGAATTCGTATGCATTTTTTCTTTAGAGAAAAATGACAGGACGGGGATATTTTTAGCTTTGCAATTATTATTACCTATGGATGCACTATTATTATATTGCCATTTAATTGATAATGCACACAATACTATTGCGCAATTATGCAATTCTATCAATATCTTCAAGGTATTTAACATAAACTGATGCGTCTTATCTTGAATGATTCTTTAATGACATATATTGATACATTGACTACATATCCAACATTTGGGCTAACAGTTTCTTTCCGTGTAATCTGGAGAATGAGATCGACTTTTTGATTTTCCCTTGAGTTCTTTTGACTTTTAAGGGAAAGATGAAGTTTGGAACTCCCACAATTATGTCCTCCAGACAGAATAAGAGCTTCCGTTTCTGCCGTTGATAAGTCAGCATGGAAGGTGTGCTTCCAAGGCCACAACATGTGACAATATCTGCTTTACTCTTGAGCTTCCCTGTACCTGCCGACAGACCGACGACGATGTTGGATTCTTCATAAATGACGAACAGTTCCGAATCGTTCACCAGTTCAATGTCTCTCGGTTTTGTCTCTACAGTTCTTTCCCATTGGACTGTCCCATTGTTTGTTAAGCAAGTGACTTTGTTTAAGTCTGGGTCACAAACCAGAATCAATTTCCCATCCCAACTACAAGTTATTCTAGATGGAACTTGGAAGTTTTGATTTCCTATTGTACGAATGTGTTTGCCCTTCAGATCCAGGATTCTTATAAAAGGTTTCTCGGTGCTGAAGACAGACTGGATGTTACACGAAACCGCTAGTTTACCGTGAAAGTGATGTATGCCATGGACAGTTACAGCCCCGCTATATTCGAAATTGATAAGGCGATCCCCTAATTCGGCAATGTTGCTTCCATGTACTAGATAAAACCTGATACAGTACCCACTGGTTGTTGCCACTGTATGTTCATCAATCATTGTCACGTCTTCATATTTCTCCATGAATTCTCTAAGCAGGAGAAACCTGAAATCGGCATCAAAAAGAATAATCTCCCCTGAATTCGTCACAACAATTATTCTGTCATCCAAGAGTGTTACCATGCCGACAGCTGTCATTTGCGCGGGAGGTTTGACGACCCGTTTGGTTGGCTTAGCTAGTTCATACGGATCATTCACACTTAGCGATCCCATTCCGTAACAGCTACTTGTGCTACATGTTCTATTATCACGAGGAGGAGGCACTCTGTCCTTTTCCGCCATTTCCTCGTCTAGATCAATGTATGAGTGTGTGTCGTCTTCGGAATCAGAGGATGTCGTCCTTTTGCGTATAGCACAAGAAGCATCCACATAATCATCATCGTCGCCATTGTCATCATCATCGTTATCATCGTCCTCTATATCTGAAATGAGTTCAACAACTTCAAGTCCCTCATCCCTGTCCGCTTTGTGAATTGTATTCAGATAAGTGTGTTTGTCAGTATGTCTTTGCCCTTGATACAAGTTGACATTTTCGTACACACAGTATACTTTCTTGCAGAAGGTGCGACCCTTTTCATCTGTTTCCAGACATATATCAGCGTATGCAACTTCTGAATCTTCTGTCATCGCTAGAACAGTTGATCTGAAAAAGAAATTTTGCTATTATACTATGGTTGATCGTTTTCATCATCTAGTGCCATGGAATTGCTATTTCATGGTAACTCCATAAAATCAACAACATAGCACACAACAGTATTTCTTTGACGAGAACAGACCATCATCTCATATTCTGACGTCCATAGCTTTCTTGTTTGGTCTACCTGAAGAGGATGGCTCATATAGGTATCCCTTTAAGTAAGAGTTAATCTCTAACAGAATTCGGTTACAAGACCAAATACAAAACACCGAGACAACACAGAGTGTCTGAGCACATCAAGAGACAGTAAAGGAACAAGGACGACCGAACAGTAAAGACGTCATCAAAGCACTTTTAACACATAAGACTACACATAAACCAATGAGAATTTGTGAAAAGTTACCGCCGAAAAAGGTAGGCGGTCATTTTGGATGATCGATCGGTACTGGTTAAAGACGATTTATAATTACCTTCATCAGATTCTTATCAGCGCATATGAAAAAAGTTTTTAAAAAAAATTATCCAAGATGCGGATGCTGCATGTAAATTGCCTATTTTCACAAAAAAATTAGAAATTAAAAAGTCGTACTATACCTTCATGCAGTGATATCTATACAATAATGCATTCATATACTATGAATTATAATGTGTATTTCCGCGTTCAGTGTAATTCAAAAGGATGTTAATGTTTTCAAAAAAGATAGGTAAAGGATGTTTGTACATTAAATTTTATTCTATTTTCGTCGACTTCCTTCCTAAATATTTGAGAATAGGTTCGATCCAAAGACGCCCTCAAGAGCTATACTGATCCACTGGCCCATTTCATATGATAATGTGAGAATATAACCAAGTTTTCCGTGCTGCCTTTCCTTACTGTACTGACTGAATGGGTGCCAAGGGCTTGAAAACGCCCTATTAGAAATTTTTAAAGTTCTTTGTAAGAAAAAAAACAAAAACAAACAACAAACAAATAAAATAAAATAAAAAAAAATTGCATACAAGAATTTGTTCAAGTCAAGTTCTGTGACTAGACCTTATGATAATTTTGAAAGTGACCAAGTGGTAGAGAGGGAATTCTGATATCCAATTCAGTGGTTGCGTTGAAAAAGCGTCAGCCAGTCATATTCTACACCGGGGCCATCTCACTGTATCATTTGCATGGGCATGGTACCAGGCATAGTACTTTAAGTACATGCTTTCTTTAGAGTATGAAACGTATAGGGTCAGATAAAAATTACCCGTAATAGTGTTGGTGATGCATCTGAAGATGCTCAACGCATTACAACTGGATAATCCATTTTTTTTCACCCTTAGATGACCAAGTTAGGTTAAACGGAACGTATCAACTTCCAGCTTACATGTTGGTGCAATGCATGGTACCAGTGCTGGATATGAGTGACCAGGTTTCAGAAAGAACATGCTATTTTTCCCAACTTACTGAAGGCCCACATCGCCCAGTCTTGTTTTAATGCTGCTTACTTATGACGATATCAATGAGATAAGGAAGATCCTGACGACAATCTCAGCACTCACAATAGAGCACCAAACTGAGCAAGCTAGAGGTGGGACCAGGTGCCCGGGAGGAGTAAGCATCCCTTGTTTGGCGAGCCGCATCAAATGCAATGTATGTTACACCGGCTAAATTTTACCTAAATGTCACGCTTGGTTGAACAGGTTAGGTAATCGGGGGAAACCCTCCACTCGTACATGTAGCTTTCCTGAAGTCCGACATCTACATTTTGTATTGGGAATGTCTCTAAAGACGCTTTGATTTGATCTTATCTGTAATAAACACTTAAATGACAAGGTTAGGTAAAATGGGACACATAAGAGTTAAAATGGGAAACATACCTAACAATAAGCCGTGGTCACTCATGCAGGAAACATAGGTCAGATCGAGCATTCATACCTTCAGACGCACCATCCGCGTCTTGGAGATTTTTTTATGTACATGTAAAATGTTATCTCAGAAGTATATACCTTCCCATGTCAATTTACGCTAAAAGAATAAAAAGACAATTAACACCCCACCTTATTAGGATAATTGTAAAAACATACAGGAAGTAACAGTTAATACTTATACGGAGATGTAGGAAGTAAATAACAATTTTTGTGTCGTGTATAATTACATGTTGTCATATCTACATGTATGACTTAATTGACCCTGTTTTAACGTCTGACGAGCAACCCAAGTATGTATATCCTTTACTATAATCTGCCCTGGTGTTATGTAATTACTCTTACTTCCATACCATATTTGTCAGATTTCCTTTATCACAGTTTACTCTTTTATTTGATTGTTACAGACATTCAGAAGAACATTTACGTTTCCTTTGAGATCCATCTATTTCTTACAAACTTCCAAATTCACACTTAAAAGATACCTGTTTGTATCAAAGTAGTTTACCAAGTGACCTTGACATTTTTTAAAGACGTTGACACTGAACAGATACTTTTATAGGACTTTGATTCATATTCCATGCGTGTTTCCCATATGGCAAGAGTTTTCCACTGATATCAAAAGTTTTGACATAGTGACCTTCACATTTTTAATATGTATAAGGTGTAGTGATCCCATATTGGGAGTTCGTTCTACCCCGTTTGTCCGTCCGTCCGTCTGTCCGTCACACTTTAATTTTCCAGACTTTTTTCGCTGTCGTTGCATAATTATATTGAACTCATTTTTTGGATGTGAGTTTATCTCAATGTGATACAGATCAAGTTCGAGTTTGGTTTCGAATCACCTATTTTTACAAGAGTTATGGCCCTAGGACATAGCAAATTTCATAAAATTCTCAGTTTTCCGGACTTTTCTTCCAAAATATTGAAATAATTTCTTATATGTGAATACATTTTGGTGTTATACAGCTCAAGTTTGAGTTTGGTTCCGATTGACCTATTGTTACTAGAGTTATGGCCACTGGACTTGGCAAATTTCATTAAATACTCAGTTTTCCGGACTTTGCTCGGCTGTTATTGTAGATATTGAAGTAATTTTGTATATGTGATTATATCTTAGTGTTATACAGATCAAGATCGAGTTTGGTTTTGATTGACCTATTTTCACAAATGTTATGGCCCTTGGACTTAGCAAATTTCATGAAATTCTCAGTTTTCCGGTTTTTATATTATCTCAGTGTGATACAAATCAAGTTCGTGTTTACTTTTATCTTCCGAAATAGAGGGAACCGCATGTGGCAATTCTACCGAATTGAAGTGTTGCATGCAAGTAGGGGATGCTTACTCTTCCTTGGCATTTGGTCTCACTCCCATATTGGGAGTTCGCTTCTTTTCATACGGTGGAGGTTTTTCTTTGTTTGTTTCGGTTCTTGTTTTATCCTGGTTTTGTATGCTTTCTGAATTATCGATTTTATACTGTGTATTGGGATATGGCCATTATTCATATTTGTTATTGACCTTAGAGTTCAACGACTACATGTATTTATATATTACGTTTTATTGAAGAAAGAAGGGGCAGTTTTAGTTGCGTTTAAGTTTAAATTTTGATTGATAAGTTTTCTAGCTTTCTTATTTCACGTGTGTACATTTTTATTCCTTGTGGCAAGAACGTTCCAGTGGTACCAAAATGTCTGTCTGATTTTGTGACATTGACTTAAACCCCTATCACACTTTTACGTATCGGCCCACGTATCTACGGCGTATCAGGATACGTGGCAGTAAGAAAGGAACGCAGCAGCAACGCAGTAGCAACGCAAGCTTACGTAGCGAGTACTCTTTGAAACGTAGCATGATCTCTTGATACGAAAGAGTGCCGCGTTTTTTTAAGTTCGCACCTAAAATTACGTAGCACATACGTAGCAGCTTCCATACGCCGCGTGTACGTAGCACGAACGCAGTGCAAACGAAAGAAGCGCAGTGGCAACGTAGCAGGAACGTCGCTAATACTCTTACTACGCAGTACGAACGAAACACAAACCCAAGCGATATCCCTATCGCGTACGTGCTACGTACAAGGCGTTGCTAATTCGTACCCGCGGCGTTCTTTTCTTATCTACCACGTATGGTACACGTTTCAATTTCTTATTTTTCGTTTTGTCGATATACTCTTGCGTAAGCATGGCGTACGAACTACGTTCTTTTCGTTCCTGCTACGTAAGAACTACGTTGGTGTTGCGTTGTATGAGTATCTGCTACGTTAAAGGAGTATCGCTCATTCCACCTCGGCGTAAAAGGTGTATTTGCTATGTTTTTATGAACACATGATAAAAATCTAGAGGGAAAATAAAGTTTTGAACCTATTAAGAATGAATCAAGATTAATTATACCGTATAATTACAAACTTCCACTAGATCAACCAAGCAGTTTTATTTCATATGGCGAACTGAGTTTAAATAAAGTACGCGCTAATTTCAAAGGGCACTTTGACTGTACCCTTTACCCTTTTTGTGTTCATATCATTTTGAGTGGTAAATCGAGAGAAATAATATTTGGCAACAAAAGAATTTTTTTCATACGAACGTGAACGCCACGGGAACGCAGCAGAAACGTCGCCAATAAGAAGACTACGTAGCAACAACGTCGTACTTACGCAGTAGAAACGCATTGAACGTCACACGTACGCGCCGAACGCCGCACGTACGTGATGGTAGGACGCATTGGTACGCTGCTCATACGTGATAGAAACGACTCTTACGCCGTATGAACGTCGCACTTACGCCTTGGACTTCTGAGAAGGACGAAATACGTGGCAGACCTTTTCGTTTCTCTTGCGTAAAGAATTTTGGCAAAAATACTCCTCTTACGTAGCTGATACGTAAAAGTGTGATAGGGGCTTTACTCTAACACTTATCAACTTTTGATCAATAAGTGATAGGGTTTTCAAATGTCCGTCTTTTCTTGTAGCAAGACCATTCTAATTATTCATAAACTTATGCATTTGACCTAATTTTGAGTTTAATTTGATATTTTTTTAGAATCTAGCTACATGTACATGATGTATTTATATCTTTTATTTCTTTCTGAGTTTGTTAAAATCATATTTGTAAATTTATACAGCGTACCAAGTATTGTTTGTACTTTGGATAAGGGACGATCATAATGACATATATTTAATAATGATGATTTGTTGGCAGTATTTCGAAAAAAATCCAACATTTTTTTGTATCAATTGGCCTTAGAACATGGAAACCTTTCTTGGAAATTACAGAAGCAATGCTGCCAAATTGACATTCTTTTAAAAATTTGTTTTCCATATAAAAATGTTTAAAATGTGCATCGAGTTTAATGGTTTGAAAATAATGATATCCGGTATGATATATTCTGTCGTTTGGAAATGAATGAACAATATCTAAACTCTCAAGAGTTATTCGTGTTTAGATTGAAGGTCCTAGGGCTATAATATGACTTACTAATAGCATGCCAGCCCACTAGATTCATCACTTTAATTTATCAGGTTCTGTGTGGACCTTTTAAATCAATAGTCCTGATTCTAAGTTCTCTTTGTGGAAAGCAAACGGTACACCTAAGGATAATGTCCATGACAATATTGAGGCAGAAGAGTGGACACACACTATGCCACGGTATTTCAAATACGGGAGTAAAACAAAGACCTTAGTTCGTTCTATTTGACAAAAATTGTTTTTGAAGTTTTAAGAGATTTTTACTACTCGTGACGGTAAAGGAAATATAACACAAAAACGTCATCGCATATATTGTCAGTATCATTGAATCTAGACCGTCTGGACAGATTTTATGAAAGGGATTAATGACAGAAAAAGTTAGGAATCTCTTTTATTGCGATTTCATTGTCACACAATTGTTCAGCTTCCGGAAATGTTGTTGGCAATTCAAAAGAATAGAAAACTGTCAGGTTAATGTGCCTTTTATGACATCTATTTATTTCCATAATGACAAACGGTTGTGGATAGTTTCACGATGTCACACCTCTATCTACATCAATTGGTTCCAAAAGTGTTATAAAAGAAGGAAAAATAGAATCGTAATTACAGAATGATTCGAAAATTGAATGGACATTACCGTAAATATTTCAAAAAAATTCCTTGCTTGTAAAAAGTGCATATAGTGGCACTTGATACTTTTATTCGTTTCCATCGCAAGTTTAAAAGTTGAAGATAAAAATTAAATCTCAAATTCCAAAGTACACATATGTACCAAAGTTTGTGTCCTGTAAATATTTAAAGAATTGGATATACCCCCCTTAATAAATTAAAGACATAAAATACGGTTGTTTAATTTTCTTACACTGATAGTATTTGTCGACATTTCAATACTTTGATACATAAGAAAACATTAATAAACAACCAGTCCATCTTTCATAACTCTATACACGTATTTATAGACAATGCCAAAGAAAATATTTAGAAGAATTACGGTAAGAACGCTAATGAATTTCTATGATACCAACATCCTACAATTGCGGAACTAACGTCATTTTCTAGATTATCCCGAAATTATTTTATAAATAAGAGTAAGTACAGGTAGTCTACTAGCAGCAATATCTCTTGGTCACTCAATAGCTCCCGTAAAAGGTAAGAATTTATTTTAAAATCACTTTTGAAATTAATATATGAAATTGACGAAATAATATCATCAATGTAGAAAATCTGTTTGTTTAGTAATGAAAAATTCCCCGAGCTACTAGTAGATTGTTTTATACATATTTCAATATTTGATCTTATTTAATTTAGAATTTCCCTAATAGAAAAAAGTCTCCGAGGCTAAATTACATAAGATCAAATATTAAAATTTAAATAAAAAAAAATGATCAAAGGATCAATGATGCCCCCGACGGGCATATTTCACATAATTATAAGCAATGTATTTTAAAAGTTTTAAGGGACACTAACTCTGCATGTAATTGAGCGATATGACCCATATTTGACCTGATTTTCTTGATGATAAAACTATACTTAAGAAATTAATTGATTATATGTAACGGTTTTCCTTTAAGTATCTGGAAATTAAAAATTATTGAATTTTCCAAGTGTCAAGGGGCACAACTCTGCAAGTAATTGAGCGATATGACCCATATTCAAGCATGACCTTGTATCTCTTGATGTAAAATCTACATCCAAGAAATGAATTGATTATCTGTTATGGTTTTCTGTTTAAATGTCAAATTTTTGATTTTTTCCAAGTTTCAAGAGGTATAACTCTGCACATGATTAAGCGACATGACCCATATTTGAAGTTGACCCGTATCTCTTGATGCAAAAGCTGAATCTAAGAAATACATAGATTATCTTTAACGGTTTTCCTTCAAATGTCCGGAAACCACAAATTATTGAATTTTTCTAAGTTTCAAGGGGCATTTATAACTCTGCACTTAATTGATCGACATGACCCATATTCGAACTTGACCTTGTATCTCTTAGTGTAAAATTTATATGCAAGAAATTTAAAAAATTTCTGTAACGGTTTTCCATTAAATGTCCGGAAACTTTAGATGGGACGGACGGACGCAAACACGCACGCACTATTACCAACCGGCATTTTTTGGCGGGGGTATTTACTAGTAGTTCGGGGGCATTTTCATTATTAATCAAACATATTTTTAATGATATCTATTATGATACAGCAGAAAAAGAAATTAATATTAATATAAAATTTTATTAGGTGAATGAATTAAGTTATGAGCAAAACTATTTGAATTAATGTGTTATATTATTTTACGCAGTTTTCCGAAGCATTTTAAAATACACTAAATTAAATATACTCAATAGTTAACCGTTCCAAAGTAGTAACAATTCGAACTAATAAACAATAATCAATTCCTACCTTATTAATAGTCCCTAACTAGTAACTTCTCAATACAGACGACAGTCCCAAGAGGCAGCTGTGAATATCATAAAGTCTCAAAGGGGTATCGTTAACATAGAATTTTCTATTCAGAGATCAGTTCCAAATTTTGTATAGAGAATAAAATATTCAAATACAAGCCAAAATTCTTCTAGTGAGAGATGCTTCAAAGATAAAATCCCATCCTTTACGAGAAATAATGGATCTAAACAGTATTTTTAAAAGATTTATCAACCCTTTTTCTATCTCCCGTAGATGGACTGGTGCTCACTTGTGACATTTATTGTCGTGATATTATTTGGTGTATCTTCAAGGACAGAAGGGTCATTGACCTTGGCCTGTGACCCTCGAGTGGCCAGGGATTCGTGTTTACAAGGATGTTTGAGTTGTTTTCTTGCTTACGGTGGAGAATTGTATAATTTATCAGCTTGCTGTATGGATTGTAAGAGATCGAGAGCTTTCTTGATTGACGATGGTCCAGATCAGTGCTCGGAACGTTACGTACACACATCGTGGCTACGCCGCTTCAACAGACGTCGTGGCCGTCCGTCCGTCAGCAGCTCTCTGAGAGAGTACGACTATTAGATGCATCCTACAACAGATTATTAATAGATGGAATTTGAAGATATCTCGCAAAAATCTAAGGACTAAGGACAAACAATCATAGTCGAGAAATTCGAATGAAAACGAATTCTGGAGGAAGTTCCATGTATGGACATGATAAGACAATTTATTAAAATATGTTCAAATTAATGAATCTATAGCAATCTGGGTAATGTTAGAAATATGGATTTTAACGCCTGTAAAACATCATCGTAACTATATGTGTATGCGAGCAGAGGATTTATAAAATTGTACAAAACTGATATTATTTTCAATTCAACGATAACTGCAAAAGTAAGAAGATCATTCTCAATAGTATTTCAAAATAAGAGGGCATTTCGCTATCACAAGTCATGTAAAATAGTTAAAAAATGGAAAGGAGGGGGAAAAGATCTCCAAAAGGATTCAATTGCAGAAAATACACCAAAACATCCAAATGCGAAACCAAAAAGTAGACGAGAATAGCAAAAGGGACAAGGAAGAAAAACACTAAAGGCGGCATCAAAACATTTCTGTTCGCGCAGCTCACTTCTTTTTTTTTCCACGTTTACAGTGTTGGACGAAATGATCTCATTCTGTTCCCTTTGGCAACATAATAAAACAAACCATGTTAACAAATATATAGCAATTATACATTTTAATTTTCTCCTTATATAATAATAACAATACAGTATATGAGTCAAAAATTAAGATGTCATTACAAACACATGGGATCACAGAAAAATAATACATAATTCTTGAATGAAAATAAATTGAAAAAAATACAAATGCTTGAAATACTTGAATGTATTATCATTGTAGATGTGTATCCTACATAGAAAGCAGAAAACTCGTGGAAAAATTATGATAAAACTACTACACTCACAGCTTAAAGAAGTAATAAAATAAAAAAAAAATAAGCAATGCAAAGCGCAGCATCCCCTAGCACGGCATCAATATCGATTTACACTCATACAAATAGGCAACAGCCTTTAACCGATGTCGGCAAATTTCTTTGGTTAATCCAATCGAAATTGTACCCTCAAGACTGTATACAAACATTCTAAACATTTCTAATTTGTGACCTTGACCTTTGAATCAATAGTGATCTTACACATGTCATGAGCAATAAGTGCATGAAGTTTGTTAAAGATCCATTCAAAACTGTGCCCTCTAGAATGTATACAAGGATTTTAAACATTTCCAGTCTGTGATCTTGACCTTTGACCTTAAAAATCAATAGGGTCTTTCCTCTTGTCATAAGCAATAAGTGTATGAAGTTTGGTAAAAATCAAACTGTAACCTCTAGGTTGTATACCAGGATTTTAAACATTTCCAATCTGTGACCTTAAAAAGCAATAGGGTCTTTCCTCCTGTCATAAGCAATAATTGTATGAAGTTTGGTAAAGATCCATCAAAACTGCAACCTGTGGGCTGTATACAATGATTATAAACATTTCCAATCTGTGACCTTGACCTTTAAAATCGGTAAGATTCTTCCTTTTGTCATAAGCATTAATTCTATGAAGTTTGATGAAAACCCAATCAAAGCTGCAAAATATAGATTGTATACAAATTAAAGAATTTAAACAATTCCAATCTGTGACCTTGACTGATTAACCTTGAAGATTAATAGAGCTCGTTTTTCCTCTTGTCATAAGCAGTAAAAGAATGAAGTTTGTAGAATATCCAATCAAAACTGCTATCTGTAGGAGGCATTCAAGGAAAAATCTGTGACCTTGACCTTTAACCTTAACATTCCCTGTCATAAGCAACAAGTATGAGGTTTGGTGAAGATCCAATCAAAACTGCAACCTCTAGGCTGTATAACAGGATTTAAAACATTACAAATCTGTGACCTTGACTTCTGACCAATGACCCTGAAATCAATAGGATTCTTTCTCTTGTCATAAGCAATAATTTTATGAAGTGTGGTAAAGATCCATCAAAACTGCAACCTTTGGGCTGTATATAAGGATTGTTAACATTTCAAATCTGTGACCTTGACCTCTGACCTTTAAAATCAATAGGGTCCTTCCTTTTGTCATAAGCAATAAGTGTATGAAGTTTGGTGAAGATCTAATCAAACTGTAACCTCTAGGCTGTATACAATAATTTTAAACATTTCATATCTGTGACCTTGAAAATCAATAGCTTTCTTCCTCTTGTCATAAACAATAAGTATACACAGTTTGTTGGAGATCCAATCAAAACTGTGTCCACTAGGCTGTATACAAAATGTATGACACACTCTAATGAAAACAGCCCCTTACACATGAACGACGGCGTTTCTAAACTATGTTTTGAGGGGATAATGAAATTTTTCATTTTATTCTATTCAGCCCTTCAAAACCCTCTCTTTGCCATACTTCATTATTAAATTTCAAAATTGCAAGCTTAATAATGCCACAAAATCTGTAAAATATGACGAGATTCAAAATGACAATAGGCCTATTAGGGAATTCTATTATCAATTTCTTTTTAATGAATAATGTGTACATTAAAATATTTGATAAGTGTAAAGGGTATGGGGAATATCAATGTGATGAGATATTGTAGATCAAATAATAACAGGGTATGGTAAACTTCTTTATGATTTCTAAATGAATAAAACAAGGAACTTCTAATGGGGCTAAAGCTTAACTGCAAAGGATTGAAAATAACTGAGAGTAGAATGTGTTTTGAAACACAATATGGCAATTGAAAGAATAAAAGTGCAATATGAATAATCAAATTTTATCAGTCAGGTCTATTAACAAAGAGTCTCCATGCCAAGTTTTCATGTGATATCTCATATGGTATTGATACGAGGTCAATGACTAACTGCAAGGTCAAGGTCAATACTTTGAATCAAGGTCACTCATCTTGTTTTATCTCCATGCCAAGTTTAAATGTGATACAGTATTTCATACAGTGTTTGTACAAAATAGCTGAACTCAAAATGATACATTCAAGGTCAAGGGGAAATCAATAGTTTTATCCCCATACCAATTAAAACCCTTTTTAAAATAAGTTAGATCTTGTTCAGTTTCTGTACAATATAGTCTTGTTCAAAATCGTATCTTCAAGTTGAAACAAGGTTCAATTATCACAACATATCTAAATGCTATGTTTCATTTGTAACATTTGAACATAATTGGTACAATAAATCCTTACTCTAAATTACATTTCTCATGGTCAACCCACAAAGTCATTAAAAGGTAGTACCTTCATTCACATTTTATAGACCTGACTTCACAATCCAGTGAAAACTAAATAAATTAAAAAAAAAAAAAAGAAGTGTTTAAACTCTAGAAACAATGATTTGTTTCTAGAGTTTAAACACTTCTTTTTTTTTTTTTTTTAAATGAGATTCACAACTACATTTTGTCAGCTCCGTACATCTTTATTTTTTTGAGCTACCTACAATTTTAATGAGGACTGAAAATTCACATTTGACATTGTCTTTGTACAAATATTTCACAAAAATTCTTGTGCAATCTCTCCTTACAGGACATTTTGATACCTGACACTTTTAACCTCGGTTAATGAATACATATATTAAGTTCATTTTTCCATAGAAAAAAGAATGAAAAAATGCTGAATTTACTCATTATCCATGATGTTTTGCAATTTCTTTGTATAAAACATAACACATCTTCCACATCATTAAATAATCAATACTTTATATTGTACAACCAGAAGTCTCTGATGAGACTGAAGCTCTCCTGGTTGTTTGCTTAAATAAATCTAAGTGGCACACCCATTTTCCAAGACCCTGGGCATCAGGGACTAAAACAAAATACAAGACCAGAGAATGATTCATATAATGGAAAAATCATTATCATTCCATCAATTATACTTTCAGAGAATTGGTGTTCATAAGATTACATAATAGAGTTATACATGTACATGTATAGGAGAAACTTACCACACCAATTTTCTAAGACCCTGGGGTTCAGGGGCTCAAACAAAATACAAGGTGCACATCTAGACCACAGGCTGAGACTAATGCAATAAAGCCTGTGTTTGTGAAACACAAATGCCCCCAGTGGCATCTTTGTTAGTATAAACACCATTTTCTGTTAAGTACATGTATGTGAAAGGAAAAGGTCAGGATCACTGGGTTAAGAGTTTTTGGTATCGATGGAAAAATCTTGTGACAAGGAATACACATGTGAAATATCAAAGCGCTATCACTTACCATTCAAAAGATATTCCAAATGATAAAAGTTTTTGTAAGATAGGTCAAAGGTCAAAGTCAAGGTAAAAAATTTTGGTATTAATGGAAAGGTCTTAACATAAAAACACATGTGAAATATCAAAGCCCTATTACTTACCATTCAAAAGTTATGCCCAATGTTAAAGTTTCTGAAAAGTAGGTCAAAGGTAAAGGTCATGAGGTAAAAAATTTTGGTATCTATGGAAAGGTCTTGTCACAAGGGATACACATGTCAAATATGAAAGCCCTATCACTTCCCATTCAAAAGTTATGACCAATGTTAAAGTTTTTGAAAAGTAGGTCAAAGGTCAAGGTCAAAACAATTTTGGTATCAATGGAAAGGCCTTGTCACAAGGAATACACATGTCAAATATGAAAGCCCTATCACTTACCATTCAAAAGTTATGACCAATGTTAAAGTTTTTGAAAAGTAAGTCAAAAGTCAAGGTCACGAGGTCAACAATTTTGGTATCAATGGAAAGGTCTTTTCACAAGGAATACACATGTCAAATATGAAAGCCCTATCACTTCCCATTCAAAAGTTATGACCAATGTTAAAGTTTTTGAAAAGAAGGTCAAAGGTCAAGGTCAAAACAATTTTGGTATCAATGGAAAGGCCTTGTCACAAGGAATACACATGTCAAATATGAAAGCCCTATCACTTACCATTCAAAAGTTACGACCAATTTTAAAGTTTTTAAAAAGTAGGTCAAAGGTCAAGTTCATGAGGTCAAAACAATTTGGTATCAACGGAAAGGTCTGTTTACAAGGAATACACATGTCAAATATGAAAGCCCTATCACTTACCATTCAAAAAGTTATGCCCAATGTTAAAGCTTTTAAAAAGTAGGTCAAAGGTCAAGGTCACGAGGTCAACAATTTTTGTATCAATGGAAAGGTCTTGCCACAAGGAATACACATGTCAAATATGAAAGCCCTATCACTTACCATTGAAAAGTTAGGCTCATTGTTAAATTTTTTAAAAAGTAGGTCAAAGGTCAAGGTCACGAGGTCAACAATTTTGGTATCAATGGAAAGGTCTTTTCACAAGGAATACACATGTAAATTATGAAAGCCCAATCACTTTCCGTTCAAAAGTTATGTCCAATGTTAAAGTTTTTTGGGCAAACAGACAGACAGACAATCAGACAGACAGGCCAAAAACTATATGCCCCCGAATCTTTGATTCCGGGGGCAAAAAAAGATTTATCTTTCTATCAATTATGCTTTCTGAGAATTGATGATCACAAGATTACAAAGAGGTATATACTAGGAGAAAATGACCACACCCATTTTCCAAGATCCTGGGGGTCAGGGCTCAAACAAAATAAAAGGTGCACATCTAGACCACAGACTGAGAATAATGCAAAAACAATTATCATTCTATCAATTATACTTTCTTAGAATTGGTGCTCACAAGATTGCATAGTTATATAGGAGAAAATGACCACACACATTTTTCAAGACCCTGGTGGTCAGGAGCTCAAACAAAATATCAGGTGCACAACTAGACCACAGGCTGAGAATAATGCTAAGAGAATTTTTTCGATCAATTATACTTTCTGAAAATTGGTGTTCACGAGATGACATAGAGTTATACAGGAGAAGATGACCACATCCATTTTCCAAGCCCCTGGGAGTCAGGGGCTCAAACAAAATATAAAGTGAACAACTCGACCAAAGATTGAGAATAATGCTAAATTAATTATCTTTCTATCAATTATACTTTCTGAGAATTGGTGTTCTCAAGAATACATAGAGTTGTATAGGAGAAAACGACGGGTCAGGGGCTCAAACAAAATATCAGGTGCACAACTAGACCACAGGCTCATTATAAATAATAATGCAAAAAGAATTTATTCAGGCATGGTCCATTTGACATTCGGGGGGGGGGGAGCTTGGGTTTTTTGGCTGAGCAAGATTATCTTTTTCAACCCACACTGGAGCAAAATTTTGTTCTTGCAAAGTTGGAGCAAGAAATTTTTTTTACCAATATTTGTATAAGAATGCATACCTGTCAACTCTCCCTCTTTTGGAGGGAAACTCCCTCTTTTAGACCTCATCTCCCTCTTTGGCATTTCTCCCTCGAGGGAGACCAAAATATCCCGCTTTTTGTCCCAATCTCCCTCTTTTGGCATATTACCAAAGAAAATCACTCTAAATAGCTACATTCAGAGCATTTCATGAGAAATTGCATGACACAATGTAAGAAAAGATGTATAGAATTCAATGAACTATTTGATACATGTTTCATAGTTTATTTATAAATGTTTTTGCATTGAAATGTCAGCACAATGAAATTTAACTTGAAAATTGGTTTTACACAAAATGTCACAATTCATTAAAAATGTAGCAAAATGGGTTCATGCACAGTCTCCCTCTTTTTCAAGTGCCAAGGAGGGAGATCTCCCTCTTTTTCAGATTTCAAAGTTGACGGGAATGAGAATGTTTGTGTTTTATCAATAGAAATTCTTTATTTTTTTCTGAAAACTCTGAAATATTACTTTATTCATATGCAAAAATTTAATTCACTTCTAAATAAAAGAATTTCACAATATAATCCTCAATAAACAAAAGTTATATAAGGTACAAGTAAGACTGAGTCTAAAGGGGGGGGGGGGTCTTCTAAAGATTTAGAATTGTACACTTGAGAAAAACTGAAGTTCTCCTTCAAAGCGTGTGTATAAACTGTAAGGTGATACATGCATCTATTAACAGGAATACATTATATTCATTAAAAATATATTTAAGCCTTTAAGGAAGCCCTTTTTCCATTAACACGCAAAAGTGAAGTGAGCCAGAATTATTTTGTATATTTCATTGAAAACGATGGCGAGCGAAGCGAGCTGGAAAATTTTCAGGAATTTAAAGCAATACTTTATGGTAATTTTTCAAATTCAGATAACTTGTAAGAGCAAGATTATTTTTTTCTAACACACTATAAGCATATTAATTTTTTTTCATCAAAATTCAGAACAAAATTATTTTTTTTGAAAAAAAACCCCCAAGCCTCCCCCCCTTCAGAATATCAAATCCCGGACTGTGCCTTAGTACTATTCACAGATTCAGAGGATTCGCGCTTACAAGAATAGTTTAACAGTCGGACAGACAGACAGAAGGCTAAACACCGGACACAGGGTCATTGCATAAGCTTGACTGGTCTTTGACTAGTAGAGCTAAAAATAACTTTTTTTTTACAAATATCAATGAAATGTATAGAAGATTTTTTTGTCTTTATTAATTTACAATATCTAAATGTATAAAGACATCATACTCTTTTTTTTTCATAATTGTACTACAAAAACATCTTTTGTCATTTAGACTATAAGGGAAATCAGAAAGTATAGTAGTGACATCTGTATTTGGAGTTTATTCCTGGGCTGCTAAATGTTTGAAACACGTCCACTTGCTGACCATGACAGAATGATGTCATCATTTCAAAAAATGGTCACATCCTAGCTTGTGCATTCCAAAATTGAAAACATTTCAAGTCATCAAATAGGCCACTTTCAGGGAAATTTCGAATAACCTTAAAGATATTGATTTAATATCCTAATTGCCTGTATGGAATCTTGGTCATCTAAGTCTACCAGATGACGGGCAATTTCGAGCCTTGCATCCACAACAAACAGACTGCTGTTGATAAAGTGTCTTCACATGGGAATCCTTCCTGATATTCATCATCTCTGTTTGTCTATGTTTTTGGTGTTGAGACGGCAGAAATCTGATTAATCCCTTTGAAATAGACTTGGGTGATGCTATACAACTTTACCATCAAAACCAGTGCCTCGCCTCCATTGTCTCATTGACATTCTGTATTCATGAGTATCTACTTCATCTTCAAAAAGAACTGCCAGTCCCTCCTGAATACCCTTGACTTTAGGAAGGTCGTTTAACGTTACCTAAAAACAAAACATACACTAGAGTCATTTAGGTCTCCTTACACTATCCATTTTTCCAATACATTTTGTTTGAATTTTGACTAGGTAGTCAACATACTCTATGGTGTGGAACTGAACTTTCTTTAGCAATCCTTTCCACATGCATTAATCCAGATTTTACAACTTCATTTACTCTCAAACCAATACATTTTGTAGTTTTCTGCATCTCTTAACATGAATGAAAATGTAATTTTGTATTCTGTGACTGATATTTTTCAGCAGTAATTAATAATAACTTCGTAGATGTATAATTTTTAGTCCCCTACCAGCTCGCTGGAGGGGACTTATAGTTTCCGTCCCGTTCGTCAGTCCTTCACACTT
Source organism: Pinctada fucata (assembly GCA_028142955.1). Taxonomy (NCBI): domain Eukaryota; kingdom Metazoa; phylum Mollusca; class Bivalvia; order Pterioida; family Pteriidae; genus Pinctada; species Pinctada fucata. The sequence goes on from AP027107.1 coordinate 35,043,657, forward strand.
TAGTTTTCCAGTTTTTTATTTTAATGTTGTTGCATATACTGAACTCATTTTTGGTATGTGAGTATATCTCAATGTGATACAGATCAAGTTTAAGTTTGGTTCCGATTGACCTATTTTTACAAGAGTTATGGGCCTTGGACTTAAAAATCTCATGAAATTCTCAGTTTTCCGGATTTTTCTTCCATAGTATTGAAGGTACTGATATGTGAATATATCTTGTAGTTCAAATTTGGTTTCAATTGACCCATTTTTACAGGAGTTATGGCCCATTGGACTTAGCAAATTTCATGAAATTCTCAGTTTTCGGGTCTTTTATTCCATGGTGTTGCAGATATTGAATTTATTTTTGGTATATTTATACAGATCAGTTTAGAGTTTGCTATTGATTGACATTTTATGACAAGAGTCATCGCCCTTGGACATAGCAAATTTTCATGAAATTCTCAGTTTTCCAGTCTTTTCTTCCAGGGTATTGTAGATACATTTTGCATTGAAATTATTTTTGGTATATAAATATATCTCAGTGTGATACTGATCAAGATCATGGTTCAATTCGATTGACCAGTTTTACAGGAGTTCTGGCCCTTGGACTTAACAAATTTCATGAATTCTCAGTGTTCATGTCCTTTTTTCCATGTTATTTCAGATATTGAAAAAAAATTATGTGTGAATTTATCTATGTGTTATACAGATAAAGTTCGAGTTTGGTTTCGATTGACCAATCTTTACAGGAGTTATGGACCCTTGACTTAGCAAAGTTTATGAAATTCTCAGTTCACTGGGCTTTTCTCAGAGAGGAAAGGTGAATTAAGAGCTGATAGATTATCAATTTTTTTTTTCATGTCAGCAATTTACTTAAAATTGAAACAGCTGTGCAATTGTTATTCATAATTTTTTAGAATCTGTCATTTCTGAATTTTATTATTTAAACTTTGCAAGAAGTAATTGGGTTCTCCCCTGATATTGTTTGGTGTAATAAGTACAAAATAATGCACTCTTAGTCCCTGGCAAGGAGGAATGTATTTGAATGTTTTTACAAGCAGCTTTCGTCTTAATTTTTGTATGTCATTATAATATTAAGATTCAGGGCAAAGATGAGTTTTTTTCATCTAAAACATTACCAGTGGGCGAGCGAAGCGAGCCTGAAAATTTTTAAAACTTTGAATAAGGTGTCCATAATGTAGTGAGCTATAAACTATTGAAATTGATATCGCTATAAACATGAAAATCTCAGTCAACTTTAGTGGTAATATTTATTTTCTAAGAAGTAAGAAAATTAAAAATTTTGGAGTTAGTGTATAAGATGCTTATTTATAAATGATAGACTGTCAATTGGTCATTCCTATAGTTTTCTAGACATGGCTTAAAACTGACAGTGGATTAACACTGTAAGTCTTTCTTAGTTAAGTCAATTTGACAACAGATAACCATTTTTGTTTACTTTTGAGATGAAAAAAAGTAGGAATAGTAGGAGGTTTTGGAGAAAAAGTAGAAAAAATAGGATCAAAATAAAAAAAGTAGGAAAAGTAGGAAATAGTAGGAGCAGTAGAAAGCCTGCATACCTGGTCAATCAAGTGTGAAATAAAGGTCAGATGTACAGTGCATTGCAGTAAGCATCCTCAGATACATCACCTACCCAGGTTTTTTTTATTGATCAAGGACTTAAAATAGGCCAGAAATTGACCTGTCCCATTTTACTTAACCTGATTGCTCAAGGATGGAATGTGGGTCAGATGCAGCATCTGTACCATGCATTGCATTAAGCATCCTTAGATGCATCATCCACACAAGTTTGGTTGATTTAAGACTTATAGTAAGGCAGGAATGGACCTGTCTCATTTTACTAAACCTGGTCACTCAAGCATGCGATGTAGGTCACAGCCTCCGTACCATGCATTGTTGTAAGCATCCTTAGATGCATCAACCACACAACATTGGATGACTGAGGACTTATAATAAGGTAGGAATGGACCTGTCCCATTTACATAACCTGCTCACTCAAGCATGAAATGTGGATGCAGCCTCTGAACTCAGCATTAAGAAAGACAGGAATGGACCTGTTGCATTTTACCTAACCTAAATTTGAACGTAGATTTGTGATCTACTCATAAAAACATCATCTGTGCATGTTTGGCCTTCCTAGCACTTATAATAGAGAAATAAAACTCCTTATCGTTGATACCCAAATCTTCCTAACATGTGCACTCAAGTGGAAAATATAGGTCATGAAACAGGTTAACCAGAAGTCTCTGACGAGACTGTAGCTCTCCTGGTTGTTTTGCTTTATTCACTCATTGACAAGTGAATAAGATAGATATACATAAATAACAATTTCCATTTTATTTTAAGACCATAGCTAGCAGGCCCTCTAACAAATTATAACTAGCACAACGAAATAACAAATCCATTAGACTGCAACTAGAATAATTCACTCATATAATTTTATTAAATATCCAAGATATAAGATTTCAAAAATTAATGCCATACCTATTTTCCAAGATCCTAGGGGTCAGGGGCTGCTAGCTCAAATGAAATATCAATGACACAATAAGACTACAGATCCATTATATTGCATAAACAACTAAGTTTCCATAATTAATAGTGTCAGAGGAGTTGCGAGTACAACTAAATACTGGAAAATGACCACATCTGTTTTCTAAGACCCTGGGGGTCAGGGGCTCAAACAAAATATCAGGTGCACAACTAGACTACAGACCAATCATATTGCAAAAAGAATTAAGTCTCCATCATTGATAGTGTCAGAGAAGTTGCAAGCACAAGATTACATAGAGTTACATAGGAGAAAATGACCACACCCATTTTCTAAGACCCTGGGGGTCACGGGCTCAAACAAAATATCAGGTGCACAACTACACCACAGACCCATCCTATTGCAAAAAGAATTGAGTCTCCATCATTTATAGTGTCAGAGGAGTTGCGAGCACAAGATTACATAGAGTTAAATAGGAGAAAATGACCACACCCAATTTTCTAAGACCCTGGGGGTCAGGGGCTCAAACAAAATATCAGGTGCACAACTAGACTACAGATCAATCATATTGCATAAATGATTAAGTCTCCATCATTTATTAAGTGTCAGAGGAGTTGTGAGCACAAGATTACAGAGTTATATAAGAGAAAATGACCACGCCCATTTTCTAAGACCCTGGGGGTCAGGGGCTCAAACAAAATATCAGGTGCACAACTAGACCACACATTTATTATATTGCAAAAAAATTTAAGTCTCCAACATTTATAGTGTCAGAGGAGTTGCGAGCACAAGATTACATGAAGTTATATAGGAGAAAATGACCACACCCATTTTCTAGGACCCTGGGGGTCAGGGGCTCAAACAAAATGTCAGGTGCACAACTAGACCACAGACCAAGTGTAATGCTAAAAGAGTTACATTTCTATCTCTTATAATTTTCAGAGGAGTAGGAGCACAAGATTACATAGAGTTGTATAGGAGAAAATGACCACACCCTTTTTCTAAGACCCTGGGGGTCAGGGGCTCAAACAAAATATCAGGTGCACAACTAGACCACACATCCATTATATTGCAAAAAAAATTTAAGTCTCCACCATTTATAGTGTCAGAGGAGTTGTGAGCACAAGATTACATAGAGTTATATAGGAGAAAATGACCATGCCCATTTTCTAGGACCCGGGGGGTCAGGGGCTCAAACAAAATGTCAGGTGCACAACTAGACCACAGACCAAGTGTAATGCTAAAAGAGTTACATTTCTATCTCTTATAGTTTCAGAGGAGTTGCGAGCACAAGAATTGTTTACGGACGGACGGACGCCGGACGAAGGGTGATGACATAAGCTCGACTGGTCAGAGACCAGTAGAGCTAAAAATGGTCATTTCTGACAAAGTGAAAAATTTGACTTCGAAGTGGAACCAAAAACAACAACACTTATTAAGACATCCTTCTAGATGATCCAGATGCTTTGGTTTCTCAATATGTGCCTCGTTTGAGTACCCCTAAGACCTATTTTTACCTGTGGTGGCGCCATCTGTTGACCGATCTGGATAAAAAAAACAACAACACTTATACGGTACCATGGGTACTTCTTCCCTACCAAGTTTCATCAAAATCTCTTCAGTGGTTCTGGAAAAGAAGTCCAATATGTACGAACCCCCCCCCCTTCCTTTTTTTTGCATAAGAAAAAAAATTCAATTTTTGATAACCTATCTATGTAGATTGTATAGATACAATTAGATTTCAGATCCATGCAGCGGTTCCAAAGGAGAAGAAGAATTTTGAAGAGGGGTACCCTATTTGACACTTTTGGCCCCACCATGGATCCACCCCCAAACGCATCTGGATCCCGAACACAATTTTTGTATGGGATCTTGAGTACATCATGTGTACAAGTTTCATCAAAATCCATCCAGCAGTTCCAGAGGAGAAGATGAAAATGTTAAAAGTTTACGACGGACGGACGCAACGCCGATGGACAGACAATGGATGGATTACTATGACAACATCTCACTCTAGCTTTGCTCAGGTGAGCTAAAAAAAAAAACAAATTAAATAGATAAAATGTTGGTATCTGCAGAAGGGATGTAGTATATTAATGTTCAATGACTGTGACTATTATTTAACCAATGGGTCTAAAATCAGACAATATAACAATTAGTTGGAACTGGACCTGGGACATGAAAATTATTTTCTTAAATCACCTTCATAAAGTCGGCAGCTTTGAAGACATTATCGCAATTTTCTTTTAAAACCATGAATTCATTCCCATTACTGAAATGGGTCAGTAATGTAAACTTTGACTTCATTTCACGGCTCACTTCCAAGGCATCTGAAGTAGTACTGAAACAATAAAATAAAATCAAATTCAAGGAATTGTAATCCTCCGCTTTTGGGTGTTTGTCTTAAAAGAAATGCTTACAGACCCCTACCCCTATTCTTTAGTTTTCATAATTTATCACAAGTATTATCAAAATTCTAAATATCAAAAGAAAAGGTCAAAAGACCCAAACTTTGTTACCAAGAGAAATATATTGTGATAAGGAATGCACATGTAAAACATGAAAGTCATATTATATACCATCCAAAAGTTATGGTCGAGGTTGAAGTTTTCAAATATGGGTTCAAATTCCAAGGATGAGGTCACAAGGTCAGAATGTTGTTACCAATGGAAAGGTCTTGTCACAAGGAATACACACCCAAAAGTTATGGTCGAGGTTGAAGTTTTCAAATATGGGTCAACCTCCAAGGACGAGGTCACAAGGTCAGAATGTTGTTACCAATGGAAAGGTCAAGGTCACAAGGGCAAAATTTTTGGTATGCATCATTTACCATTCAAAAGTTATAGTCAAGGTTAAGGATTTAAAAAAGTAGGTCAAACCCCATGGCCAAGTTCACAAGGTCAAAATTTTTGGTATGCATTGAAAGCGCTTGTCAAAAAGAATAAACATGAGAAATATGAAATACCTATCACTTACCATTCAAAAGTTATGGTCATGGTCAAAGGTTTTTGAAAAGTGGGTCAAACTCCAAGTCAAGGTCACAAGGTCAATAAATTTTGGTATCCATGGAAAGGTCTTGTCACATGTGAAATATGAAAAACCTATCATTTACCATTCAAAAGTTATGGACAAGGTCAAAGTTTTTGTGACTGACCGACAGATGGATGTACGAACCAGTCCCCGTGCTATCTCGAAAGCAGGGGACCAAAAAAACAAGAGGCCCAAGGAGGCCACATCGCTCACCTAAGTTGCAAATAATAGAATGATAGTGGACAATTTGGTAGAGTACCTTGAGTACTTGCTTCCAGTAAGGTTTCGTTAAATTCTGTGTAGCAGTTTCAGAGGAGATGTCGAAAATGTGTCATCCAATCTGAGTCCTGGGTGGCCATATTGTTTGACTGGTCGGCATAAAAAAACACAAACCTCGTAGAGGACATTGGGTACTTGCTTCCTGTAAGGTTTCATGAAATTCTGTGCAGAGGTTGCAAAAGAGAATTCCAAAATGTGTCATCCAATCAGAGCCCTTGGCGGCCATATTTGTTGACCGATCGGCAAGAAAAACACAAAATTGGTAGAGGATCTGGAGTACTTGCTTCCTGTAAAGTTTTATGAAATTCTGTGCAGCAGTTGCAAAGAAGGAGTAAGAAATGTGTCAGTCAATCAGAGCCCTCAACGGCCATATTTGTTAAACAATCAGCACAAAAAAACACAAAATTGGTAGAGGACCTTGACTACTTGCTCCCTGTAAGTCTGTGCAGCAGTTGCAGAGGAGATGTCAAAAATGTGTCAGCCAATCAGAGTCCTCAGCGGCCATATTTGTGAAACGATCGGCATGAATAACACAAACTTGGTAGAGGACCTTGAGTACTTGCTTCCTGTAAGGTTTTATGAAATTCTGTGCAGCGGTTGCAGAACAGATGTCAAACATAGGTAATCACAGATTACGAAACTCACCTCGTGCAAAATTCAATTCAAACATATTTCTAAGTACATATATATTGGCTCTTAAATGCAAAATCATTCAAGCGGAAAAAGTAGGTCAATTTCATTTTATGAAAGTTTGATCAAAGATACATCCAATATGCAAGTTTTGTACATGTAGCACTTATACTTTGCTCAATATTGGCTTTAAAAGGCAAAATCACTCAAGCGGAAAAAGTAGGTCAAGGTCATTTTATGAAAGTTTGATCAAAGATACATCCAGTATGTAAGTTTGGTACATGTAGCACTTATACTTTGCTCAATATTGGCTTTTAAAGCAAAATCACTCAAGTGGAAAATGTGGGTCAAATGCTGCATCCAATGCATGGGTTCCTCTAAGCATCCAAAGACGAATCACTTGTGCAAGTTTGGTTACTATAGAATCAGTACTTTGTCAGATACTGAGCTACCCCAAACTTCTTAACCAAGCCACTCTGAGCTACCTCAAACTTCTTAACCAAGTCAATCAAGCGGAAAATGTAGGTCAGATGCAGCATCTGATACATGGGTTCACCTCAGCATCCAAAGATGAATCACTAGTGCAAGTTTGGTAACTGTAGCATCAGTACTTTGCCAAATACTGAGCTACCCCAAACTTCTTAACCGGACGGGGACGCGGAAAGGGACGCTGACAGGGACGCGGACGCGCGGGGGTATAGCATTAGCTCTCTCAACTTCGTCAAGGTGAGCTAAAAATGTGTAAGCCAATCAGAGCCCTTGGCGGCCATATTTGTTGACTGATCGGTGCGAGAAACACAAACTTGGTAGAGGACCTTGAGTACTTGCTTCAACTTAAGTTTTATGAAATTCCGTACAGCTGTTGCAAGGGAGATGTTGAAAATGTGTCGAGCCCTCGGTGTCCATGTTTGTTGACCGATCAGCACGAAAAACACAAATTTGGTAGAGGACCTTGAGCAGTTGCTACCTGTCAGGTTTTATGAAATTCTGTGTAGCGGTTGTAGAGAAGAAGTAAAAACATAGGGTAATCAAAGATTACATAGCTCGCTGTAGCAGCTTTTTGTCAAAAATAAAAAACTTCTAAAATTACAAAAAGCATTGTCATGAAGAGTCTATGCATCTAACATTAGTCATATCCCTTAGAGAGCTAAAGATAGAGCCAAAGTTAAAGTAAAATTTTGATCTAAAAAATCAAATTCAAGGAATTGTGGTCCCCCGCTTTTGGGTGTTTGTCTTTAAAGAATGTTTACAGACCCCCCCCCCCCCCCCCCCCCTCCCCCTGCTTAAGTTTTCATAATATATCTCATATATTATCAACATTCTAAATATGAAAGATTCAATTCCAAGTAAAGGTCAAAGGGTCTAAACTTTTCTTTTGTTACCAAGGGAGAGGGCTTATGAAAAGTAATATGTATGCACATGTGAAATATTTTAAGTCCTATCATTTAAAGTACCATCCAAAACTTATGGTCGAGGTTGAAGTTTTTAAATGTGGGTCAACATCCAAGCACGAGGACACAAGGTCAGAATGTTGTTACCAACAGAAAAGTCTTGTCACAAGGAATACATATGTGAAATGTGAAAGCCCCATCACTTTTCGTTCAAAAGTAATGGTCCAGGTTAAAGTTTTTGAAAAGTATGTCAAACTCCAATGTCAAGGTCACAAGGTCAAAAATTTTGGTCTCCATGGAAAGATCTTTTCACAAGAGATACACATGTGAAATATCAAAGCCCTATCACTTTCCATTAAAAAGTTATGGACAAGGTTATATTTTTTTTATAAGTAGGTCAAATCCAAGGTCAAGGTCAAAAGGTAAAAAAATTTGGTATCCATGGAAAGGTCTTATCACAAAGAATACACATGTGTAATATGAAAGCCCTATCACTTTCCATTCAAAAGTTACGGGCAAGGTTAAAATTTTTAATAAGTAGGTCAAAGTCCAAGGTCAAGGTCACAAGGTTAAAAATTTTGGTACCCATGGAAAGGTCTTGTCACAAGGAATATACATGTGAAATATCAAAGCCCTATCACTTACCATTCAAAAGTTATGCACAAGGTTAAAGTTTTTGTGACTGACGGACAGACGGACGGACGGACGAACCGGTTTTAATGTCCCCACGCTTTTGCGAAAGCGGGGGACAAAAAAGTAGGTTAATGGTTCAGGTCAAGATCACTACGTTAATGGTCATTGTCTCAAATGAAAGGTCTTGGTATTAGTAAATATATGCATGAAAAATAAAAATGCAATGATCGCTGTGCGATATAAGTCCCCTACCGGCGGCATAAATTTATGACTTGCATCTCTGTTCATTAGTTCATCTTCTGCAACAACAGCCAAGAAAAGTCTGGGAAACTGAATTCACGAAATTTGCTAAGTCCAATGGCCATAACTCTTGTGAAAATTAGTCAGTCTAAATTAAACTCAAATCTGCATCACACTATAATGTATTCACATACAAAAAATCAGCTCATTATCTGCAATAACAGGCATGAAAAAGTCCGGGAAACTAAAAATTTCATGAAATTTGCTAAGTCCAATGGCCGTAACTTTTGTAAAAATAGGCCAATGGAAACCAAACTCAAACTTGGTCTGTATCACACTGAGATGTCTTCATTTACCAAAAATCAGTGCATTATTTGCAATAGAACCAAAGAAAAGTCCGGAAACTGAAATTTTCATAAAATTTGCTAAGTCCAAGGGCCATAACTCTTGTAAAAATAGATGAATCTAAAGCAAACTCAAACTTGACCTGTATCCCATTGAGATATATCCACATACCAAAAATGAGTTCAATTTATCCAACAACAGCGGAAAAAAGTCCGGAAAACTGAAATTTTCATAAAATTTGCAAAGTCAAAGGGCCATAACTCTTGTAAAATTAGGTCAATCGAAAGCAAACTCAAACTTGATCTGTATCACATTGAGATATATCCACATACCAAAAATGAGTTCAATATATGCAACAACAGCGGAAAAAAGTCCGGAAAACTGAGATTTTCATAAAATTTGCTAAGTCCAAGGGCAATAACTCTTGTAAAATTAGGTCAATCAAAAGCAAACTCAAACTTGATCTGTATCACATTGAGATATATCCACATACCAAAAATGAGTTCAATATATGCAACAACAGCGAAAAAAAGTCCGGAAAACTGAAACTTTCATAAAATTTGCTAAGTCCAAGGGCCATAACTCTTGTAAAATTAGGTCAATCGAAAGCAAACTCAAACTTGATCTGTATCACATTGAGATATATCCACATACCAAAAATGAGTTCAATATATGCAACAACAGCGAAAAAAAGTCCGGAAAACTGAAAATGGGACAGACGGACAGACGGACAGACGGACGGACGGACAGACAGACAGACCGAGAGGAAACTAAGAGTCCCCTTCGGCGTTGCCGGTAGGGGACTAATAAATATAATTTTTTCAAAAGTAGGTCAAAGTCCAAGATCAAGGTCATTAGGTCAATGGACATGGTCTCAAATGAATGGTTTCGTCACAAGGTATCTACATGTGAAATTTCAAAGCCCTACCCCTTATAATAGAAGAGGTAAAGCCCAGCTTAAAGATTTTGAAAAGAAGGTCTAAGTCAAAGGTCAAGGCCACTAGGTCAAAGGTCATGGTCTCAAATGAAGGGTCTCATCACCATGTGAAATATCAAAGCCCTATCCCTTATAGTTCAAGAGATATAACCCAGGTTTAAGTTTTTGAAAAGTAGGTCACATTCCAAGGTCAAAGTAACTAGGTCAAAGGTCATGGTCTCAAATGAAAGGTCCCATCACAAGGTATCTACATGTGAAATATCAAAGCCCTATACCTTATAGTTCAAGAGATATAGCCCCGGTTTAAGTTCTGTCTATGGACGACGACGAGAACGACAACGACGACAACGACGCCTAGGGTATGGTATTAGCTCTCCGGACTTTTTCGTCCCAGCAAGCTAAAAATTGGTCAGCCAATCAGAGCCGTCGGCGGCCATATTTTTTTTTAAACAATCAACATGAAATACACAAACTTGGTAGAGGACCTTTGGTACTTGCTTCCTGTAAGGTTTCATGAAATTCTGTGCAGCAGTTTCAGGAGAGATGTCGAAAATGTGTCATCCAATCAGAGCCCTAAGCAGCTATATTTGCTGACCGATTGGCACAAACAAGAGGCCCAAGGGGGGCCCATCACTCACCTGAGGAGACTGTATGTATGTTTTCAATCAAAGTCAAGACCTGAAGGAAATCGCTTTTAGTGAAGCTTTGAGAAGGACAAGGTGTACTTACTTCCTGTAAAGTTTGGTGACATTCTGTGCAGTAGTTTAAGATGATAAGTCAAAAATGTGTCATTCAAATAGAGCCTATAGAGGACATCTTGGATTTCCATTCGGCTCGAAAAACACAAACTAGGTAGAGGGCAATGAGTACTTGCTTCCTGTGAAGTTTCGTGAAATTCTGTGCTGCAGTTTCAGAGGAGAAGTTGAAAATGTGTTAGCCAATCAAAGCCTGTGGCGGCCATCTTGGATTTCAGATCGGATCGAAAAACATAAACTTGGTAGAGGGCATTGATTACTTGCTTCCTGTGAAGTTTCATGAAATTCTGTGAAGAGTTTCATAGGAGAAGTAAACAAGAGGCCCAAGGGGGCCACATCGCTCACCTGAGTTGCAGACAAAGGGTTAAAAGTCACAAAAATACTTCTACAGATCGAAGCCCTTGACAGCCATATTTGTTGACCTATCGACAAGAAAAATACAAACTTGGCAGAGGACCTTGAGTACTTGCTTGCTGCAAGGTTTCGTGAAATTCTGTGCAATGGTTGCAGAGGAGATTTCGAAATGTGTCAGCCAATCAGAGTCCTCGGCGGCCATATTTGTTGACCGATCGGCACAAAATACACAATCTTGGTAGAGGACCTTGAGTACTTTCTTCTTGTAAAGTATCATGAAATTCTGTGCAGCGGTTGCAGAGGAGATGTCGAAAATGTGTCAGCCAATCAGAGCCCTCGGCGGCCATATTTGTTGACCGATCGGCACATAAAACACAAACTTGGTAGAGGACCTTGAGTACTTCCTTCCTGTAAAGTTTAATGAAATTCTGTGCAGCGGTTGCAAAGGAGATGTCGAAAATGTGTCAGCCAATCAGAGCCCTCGGCGGCCATATTTGTTGACCAATCGGCACAAAAAACACAAACTTGGTAGAGGATCTCGAGTACTTCCTTCCAGTAAAGTTTCATGAAATTCTGTGCAGCGGTTGCAGAGGAGATGTCGAAAATGTGTCAGCCAATCAGAGCCCTCGGCGGCCATATTTGTTGACCAATCGGCACGAAAAACACAAACTTGGTAGAGGACCTTGATTACTTCCTTCATGTAAAGTTTCATGAAATTCTGTGCAGCGGTTGCAGAGGAGATGTCGAAAATGTGTCAGCCAATCAGAGCCCTCGGCGGCCATATTTGTTGATCGATCGGCACATAAAACACAAACTTGGTAGAGGACCTTGAGTACTTCCTTCCTGTAAAGTTTAATGAAATTCTGTGCAGCGGTTGCAAAGGAGATGTCGAAAATGTGTCAGCCAATCAGAGCCCTCGGCGGCCATATTTGTTGACCAATCGGCACAAAAAACACAAACTTGGTAGAGGATCTTGAGTACTTCCTTCCTGTAAAGTTTCATGAAATTCTGTGCAGCGGTTGCAGAGGAGATGTCGAAAATGTGTCAGCCAATCAGAGCCCTCGGCGACCATATTTGTTGACCAATCGGCACAAAAAACACAAACTTTGTAGAGGACCTCGAGTACTTCCTTCCTGTAAAGTTTCATGAAATTCTGTGCAGCGGTTGCAGAGGAGATGTCGAAAATGTTAAAAGTTTACGCCAGACGGACGACGACGACGACGACGGACGGACGGCGCGCTATGACAATAGCTCACTTGAGCTTCGCTCAGGTGAGCTAAAAATGTGTCGGCCAATAAGAGTCTGTGGCGGCAATGTTGGATTTCTGATTGGCTAGAAAAACACAAACTTGGTAGAGGACATTGATAGTGCTTGCTTCCTGTCAAGTTTTGTGAAATTCTGTGCAGCGTTTTCAGTGGTGAAGTTGAAAATTTGCTAGCCAATCAGAGCCTGTGGTGCCCATCTTGGATTTCTGATCGGATAGAAAATTACAAACTTGGTAGAGGGCATTGATTACTTGCTTCCAGTGAAGTTTTGGGAGATTCTGTGCAGCGGTTTCAGAGGTGAAGTCGAAAATGAGTCAACCAATCAGAGCTTGTGGTGGCCATCTTGGATTTCCGATCGGCTCGAAAAAAAACAAACGCTCAGGTGAGCTAAAAACACAAACTTGGTAGAGGACCTTGAGTACTTGCATCCTTTAAGTGGTGGTCACAATCTGCCGTACGTGCATGTACGTGCTGTCTGTGTGCAAAAATGCAGGCAAACCTTGGGTATCTGTGCGATGTTTGTGCATTACCAGTAAGTGTCCCATACGTCCTCCTTTCGGATTTGGGAACACGCAGACAGGATGTAGCAGTTTTAGTGCATAAAGAACTTTCGCTGCGTCCTGCCTGCGTGCTATCTAAGAATTCAACAAGAAGTACGACAAGCACGTTGCAAGTATGTTGTAAATACGTGTAACGCACCTTCGACGCAAGGAAGTGAGGACTCCGTGCGTAAGCAGTATGAGTAAATTAAACATCCTTACAATAATGTAGAAGACGTACGGAGAAAGTACGTTGTAAGCAAGTTGCACGCAAGTCGTAAGTACGTGCAATGCACATACTTTTTTTGGGCTACATATGATGCATGAAAATATCCATATATCTGTGCGACGTACGTGACGCACTCCTTCCATACTCTTGCAACTTCCTTCCTTGCGTCTTCAGAATAACGTAGCGCTTGTAGCCTCCACAAATACACATGTCCTAAGAGCAACTGAATAGTCTTGACCTTGGACACATGACCTTGGGTCAAGGTGATAAGAAACCCTTTAATCAGGAACAGCAGCATACTAAAGTATCAAAATGATCCAGTATATCATTCAAGAGATATAACCCAGACAGGATAGCAAGTAAAGTTTCATTAAAAATGTACTAGGTGACCTTGACATGTGCTAGTTCACATTACCAAGGTGATGTGAAACCCTTGGTCATAAACAAAAAAAAATACTAAAATATGAAAGTGATCCGTTAAACAGTTCAAGAAATTTCATAAAAAATGTACTAAGTGACCTTAACCTTCGTCACATGACCTTGGGTCATAAGCAACAATATTCTAAAATATGAAAGTTATCCAGCACTTGGTTCAAGAGATATAGCCCTGACAGGGATGTATGTGCAATTTCATTAAAAATGTACTAAGTGACAATGACCTTGGTCATATGACCTTGGGTCAAGGTGATGAAAAACCTTCCGGTCATAAGCAACAACATACTAAAATATGAAAGTGACAGGGCAAAGAGTTCAGGAGATATAGCCCGAACACCATGTGTGACAGACTGACAGACAGATGCCAAGGCAAAAACAATATGTCTCCTCCCTGTTGGGGGGAGACATAATGAAGTGATTAACAGACACACATTTCTTCTTTAAAACAATTGTCAATTTATTCATCAATTGTAAGCCGAATGCCCATAGACATTGTCTTTTAGTGTAAAACAAAAGCTGTGCATAGCACAAAAAGTAAAGAGCAAAATACAAAGAGCAAAAAGCAAAGAGCAAAACGCATGTTGGCTCAGGGTTTCCATAGATACATGTAACAGAGGCAAAACAAGACAACCTTTTTTAGCTCACCGGGACAAAAAAGTGCGGAGAGCTAATGCCATACCCTCGGATTTGTTGTCGTCGTACGTAGACAAAACTTTAACCTGGGCTATATCTCTTGAACTATAAGGGGTAGGGCTTTGATATTTCACATGTAGATACCTTGTGACGAGACCTTTCATTTGAGACCATGACCTTTGACCTAGTGACCTTGACCTTGGACTTTGACCTACTTTTCAAAAACTTTAACCTGGTTTCTGACAAAAATCTGTATAGGCGAGCTATGTAATCTTTGATTACCCTATGTTTTTATACTTTGAACCACTTTCTTACACCACCAAATCATTCATTAGTTTCTATTGTTATGATAAAGTAAAACACAGACAGTCTAGTGTGGAAAGGATAACAACAATATCATAGTATCAGAAAACATCAGAAAACAATGTTTTAAGTAAAAGTTTCTTCTTACCAATGAAATGATGATTTTGCCCTTCTAACCTCAACATCGGGAAACGTACATTCATGGATCAGTAGATCACAATGCATCCCTGAAAGGCAGTATGTACATGTAATTAACAGTCAATCTATTTCCAAAAAAATCAAATCAAGGATTAAATGTTATGGTAAGGCCAGTGATTCGAACTACATGTGTAATTGTGACCTTGACCTTCAGATAACGACACATCTTTTGGTTTTGGGTTACAATTCTATATAAAACACCACTAAAAACGCTATGGCCAGATTGCAAAGTAAGTTTTTTCAGTAATAAAACACCTCTAAAGACAGTATGGCCGGATTGCAAATTAAGTTTCAAGTTATTTAAAATTAAACTTTATTTATTTTACAACGTTTAACGAACAAGTTACAAACTTATACTAATGTCTCACGTTAGCTCTGATGTTAATGAATGCCCATATTTGGATCTATATAGCTCAAATCAATAACTGATATACAAAGTATCATTATGACTAAAATTGTATTGATGTGTGTGAATTTCGGTATAAAAGAGATGGGAAATATATATAAATCGTTGAAAGTATATTATACAAGTAGGTCAAATAAATCAAATCAAATCAAATAATATTAATTTAGAGTCGGACATGTCAACAGTACAAAGTCTATAGTCAAGGTCACGTCGTAAAAGATCATGGTATCAAATGAAATCTCATGTCACAAGGAATCTACACATAAAATATCAAAATCACACAGTCTTTAGTTGAAGAGATATAGCCAAGTAAAAGTCATCTAAAAGATTAAGATCAAGGTCACTAGGTTAAATGTTACGCCATATAATGAAAGATCCCTTCATGGGCAGCCTACCCTTGTAGTATCATTTTTCTACTGTGTATGGTTTCTTAGATTTTGCTTCAACCAAAATCTTTAACTAGGTCAAAGTCCAAGGTCACGGTCACTAGGTCAAATGTTGCACCATAAACTGATAGGTCTATTCATGGGCAACCCATATGTATTGTATCATGATTCTACTGCATATAGTTCTCATCAAGATATTAGTATCTGTAGTATTGAAATACACATGTTATCACAAAACATAGGACCATCAGAGATGACAGCGCTCACCCCAACGGCATCATTGTCCCATGACCAGCATCTGTACCTACATTGCACAAAGTATTTCCAGATACATCATCCACATAAGTTTGGTTGATAAACCAGAAGTCTCTGCGAGACTGAAGCTCTCCTGGTTGTTTAGCAAAATACATGACTAAATGACACAACTATTTTCTAAGACCCAAGGGTAAGGGGCTAAAAAGTATATCAGATGCGCAAGCGTAACATTATTAATTAGCATACATATAAGTCTGAACATAATGCAAAAATCTTTTTATCAGTCATACATTGATTCTAAGTAATAGTGTTCAGAAGATTACAAAGAGTTGTATACTAGAAAATGACCATATGTCCATTTTCCAAGAACCTGGAGGTCAGGGGCTAAAACTAATCATCAAGTGGATAATCAAACCACATACCCTTTACATATGTATTATGCAAAAAGAATTTATACTCTATCAATTATGCACTCTGAGAAATGGTTTTCACAAGAATGCATATATAGGAGAAAATGACCACACCCATTTTCCAAGACCCTTGGGGTCTGAATCTCATACAAAATATGAGGTACATGTACACAACTAGACCAAAGACCCATCATGTTGCAAAAAGAATTGACTTTGTATTCTTTATACTTTCTGAGAAAAGATGATCACAAAATTGCAGTAAGTTTTATATATAGGAGAAAATGACAACATCCATTTTCTAAGACCCTGGGGGTCGAGGACTCAGATGAAATATCAGGTGCACAACTAGATCATAAACCTGTTATATTGCAAAAAGAATGAACTTTCGATCATTTATACTTTCTGAGAAATGATGTCCACAAGATTACATAGAGTTACATAGGAGAAAATGACCACACCCCCTTTCTATGACCCTGGGGTAAGGGGCTCAAACAAAATATCTTGTGTATAGATCATAGATCTATAATATATCAAAAAGAACTAACTTTCTATTATCTATACTTTCTGAGAAATTGTGACCACAAAGATTACATTGAGTTATATGTATAAAGAAGAAAGTGACCACATCCAATGTCTAAGACCCTGGGGTAAGGGGCTCAAACAAAACTTCAGGTGCACAACTAGCTCATAGACCTTGAACATTGCAAAAAGAATTATTTTTATATAATTTACACTTTCTGAGAAATGGTGACCACAAGATTACACAGGTTATATAAGAGAAAATGACCACAACCATTTTCTAAGACACTGGGGGTCAGGGGCTCTAACAAAATATCTTGTGCTCAACTCAAACATAGACATATAATACAGCGAAAAAGAATTAACTTTCTACTTTTTATAGTTTCTGAGAAATGGTGACTTCAAGATAACATTGAAGTCTATAGGAGATAATGACCACACGTATTTCCTGAGACCCCAGGGGTCAGGGGCTCAGATGAAATATCAGGTGCACACCTACATCATAGACCTTTAAAATTGCAAAAAGAATTAACTTTATATCATTTATACTTTCTGAGAAATGGTGACCACAAGATTACATAGAGTTATATAGGAGAAAATGACCACATCCATTTCCTAAGACCCCAGGGGTCAGGGGCTCAGATGAAATATCAGGTGCACAACTAGATCATCAACCTTTAATATTGCAAAAAGAATTAACTTTCTATCATTTATACTTTCTGAGAAATGGTGACCACTAGATTACATAGAGTTGTATAGGAGAAAATGACCACACCCATTTCCTAAGTCCCCAGGGGTCAGGGGCTCAGATGAAATATCAGGTGTACAACTAGATCATCAACCATTAATATTGCAAAAAGAATTAACTTTCTATCATTTATAAGTTTAGAAGGAACAAAGACCATTGAACATCAATGGAAGTCAAGGTATTCAACGAATGAGTGATGATTGACAAACGGACAAGTGACAATGCAGAATGGAGACGATGGATAAACAATTTTGTATTCCATTATTTGTCTATTAGTCTTGCCAGTAAGGTGTGACAGATGAATTAGGAAGCCGCTATATCCTAAAGGCCTTAATAAAGTATGAACTTCTGGAAATTACCTTTTCTGATCAGTGATCCACATTTTTCAGTATCACCAGAGTAAACAACCTTCTTCCCATTTTTGAAATACAAAATTAAGCCATATGATTCAGCAATATGCTTAACTCTGGTTGGAAGTATCTGAAATATATTACAAAAAAAACCATCACAAATGTAAGTAGAAATCTTACTTTAAGACAGCAATTAATGTACTGAAACAGAAATGTTAAATTTTATATTCTCATGCAAAATTTAACCTCAGCATATGAACCGAGTTTAACCAAGAATTTCTAGAAGATATCATGACTCACTGGTACTGACTGTTTTCCAAAATAGGAGAATAATGTACAAAGCATATTAACGAAATTGCTATTATCAGCTTTAGTATATCTAGTTACTTTCAAAAAGTAAAGCTAAAATTATTTTTTTCAAAAGAATGTCGAAGTCAAAGTTTTAGAAGCTAGGTCAAAACTCTGATAATAAGACTTGTCAGAAGACAATATTGCCCGGCAGGTAGACTTTTGATAGTAAAATGGCAATTTCATGAAATAGTGAGATATGGCCAGGTTAAGATTTTTCTAAAATGTAGGTGAAGTACACAAGTATACAAGTATTCTTCATTGTTATATTAATACATCAATTATACTGATATTTGGAGCGTAAGCAATTTTGTTGGAACCATTAAATATAGAAAGTAGAGTAATAACTTTGTTCTACATCAAACGATTCAGTTGTACATGTGTAATGGCTAGCAAACATCAGAAACATATAAGAGCTTATCAGTCTATTATTCAAAATCGTTAAAGTGGTTTTATTAATATTTTCGCAGAAAATTTAAAAACCGTGAACATAGCGAATTATAAGTAGTTGCAAGAGTCACCTAATTCTCGACTGCATAGCATAATGTTTTAATGACAGCCAAATTCTTAAGTTAACTTTTTCTCCAATTTATATAATCATACACGATTGTATACTCATGTCGCACCTATACTTTGCTCAATATTGGCTTTTAAAGGCAAAATCACTCAAGCAGAAAAAGTAAGTCAAGGTTATTTTATGAAAGTTTGATCAAAGATACATCCACAATGTTAGATTGGAACATGTAGCACTTATACTTTGTTCAATATTGGCTCTTTAAGCAATATTGCTATCTTAACATTTACCTTATCATCTTAACATTTGCCTTATTATTTGAAATAATTTTAAAAATCCCCAACATAGGGGCTACATCCCATCTGGTATTGGTAATATTAAACAAAGTATAATTAAACACTAACAACAAAAAGAACCAACAGAATATAGGAAAGGAAATAGTGTGATCTTAACATTTACCTTATCATCTATTTCAGACGACGCCGACGCCGGGGATATTGCAATAGCTCTTATGCATTAAAGTGCAGTTGAGCTAAAAACCACCACAATCATTTCCCCATTTACAATACACTTTACATTAACTTCAAATAAAATATTAATTTTCTGCTGCCTAGAGGTCCATCGATTCACTTAATTTCTACTGATATCTCTGGTGAACAAGATACATGTACCTTATATCAGTAATTTTGGCATTGGGAATTTTTAGCGAATTTGGTCAAAATTGGGTGTTTCAAATAAAACCCTTTTAAAATTGGGAGATTATATTAAAACATTGTTTTATGATCACATAAACAAACATTAAAAAAGTAGAAACTTATGTGAAAACATGTTAAGTACTTTTATTATAAATAGAAGACACAATATTCACAGCAAAAAACATGCTGAATATCAATGAAAAATTTCAATAAGTGGTCTGTAACTACTAGGGCTGGGTACTGCGGCCCAAAAACCGTATTACGATATATTGCGATACAAGATTTCATATAGCGATTTATTGTAATATTTAATACTTTTATGAATTTCATTATTTTTACAGAAAAACATTAAACAGACACAGGTTATGTTTTATCATCATATTATTGCTTATTCTATCTTTGGTCAAAGTTTGGGATCGCAGAAAATAGAGATTGAAATAAATCCATTGACAACTGCCAAGCTTCATCTAGCACAAAGTCATGTGTAACATAATGGTGTTAAATGTTACCAGAATTTTTCTTTTATTTTGGGGAAGGTGCCTGTGTCTGTCCCATTTTTGAAATTTGGAAAAAAAAATATTATAGAAAATCCTTACCAAAGTCTTATCCTAAGGTATCATTTATTAACACTGCTAATCCATTGAACAAGGGATGACTAAAAAAAAACATGTTCTAAAAAAAGAGACTGGACATTTTGTACTGACTTCCAGGTTTTGAGTCTTATTTTCTCCTGTGATTTTTTTTTTCTCGTAATTCCTTTTTCAGAATTTCAGAGACATTTTGGGGGGTAAATTAGAGGAAATTTGGCATTGGCATTTGGCAAGGGAAAATAAACACTGGTAACAAAAAGAAAATCAAAGCACTGAAGGTACTGAGAGCGAATAGCTAAATATCAGAATGCATCATTTATGCTGTATGTCATCAAACTTTACTTTGTAGACAAGTTTATCCATAATGATGTCATTAGAATTAAAAGATGACCATCCTCGAACTAGCATGTTCAAAAGCATTAATACAAGTGGCCGACCTAGTGGTTTGACTTAGGGGGTAGGGAAGGTAAGTATAGCGGAAAGGGGGAGTTGGTTGTCGAACAATCTGAGACAGTCTGTAATAAATATCTTCCATTGATATTCCTTGAATTCTATAAAGATCAAATGAAAAAAAAATTCTTGAATTCTTTAAAGATCGAATTAAAAAAATAAATCGCACTTCAATCAAAATAGCTTCCAGTTTCTGGTTTCTTAGTTTTATTAGAGTTTTTCGTTTCTTAACATTTACTAATCTTAACCTCAAACCCCATACGTATTCTACGCATGTCGTGGGGAAGTGGTAATTATCATCTACAAATAAAAAAGTTTGCTTGTTGCAAGGATTTATTTGAGAAAGAACTTTTTGAAATATAAACAACTAATACTTATCTTCTCGATTATTTTTAGACTTAGATCGAAATTAAGAAAAGGGGAAATGGGACGGTGCATACAACTAATATGGTTCTAAATATCTTTGTTTTACATTTACATTCTGAAAATGACATGAAAAGGGTATAACAAGCTGAAAACATAGGGTAATCAAAGATTACATAGATCGCCTATACAGGTTTTTGTCAGAAACCAGGATAAAGTTTTTGAAAAGTAGGTCAAAGTCCAAGGTCAAGGTCACTAGGTCAAAGGTCATGGTCTCAAATGAAAGGTCTCGTCACAAGGTATCTACATGTGAAATATCAAAGCCCTACTCCTTATAGTTTAAGAGATATAGCCTAGGTTAAAGTTTTGTCTACGGACGACGACAACGACGACGCCAAGGTTATGGCATTAGTTCTCCGGACTTTTTCGTCCCAGCGAGCTAAAAAAATTTACAAATAAAGAATGAATAGTGCTAAATTCAGTATTCTGTAAGAACAGTTTTATTTTTCAAGTCGATAAGTTTTCGATTATACGTACATATATTATATGTATATATTAATTTTCTTCAACGGCTTTTTTCTGCAAAATTTCTTGAAAACGATATGGTGTGCGACTGTACGTAATAATGTACAATTTTTCTTTAAAAAATTTAACGTCAGATTTCTAAAACTTTAACAACAATAAAACATCTCCCGTAAAAATAGTTTGATGCATAAACATGTAGTTGTATACCCCTCTATCGGGCTCTCTTACTTCACACTAGGGACGTACGTAAACATACATGTACACCCATGTTCACTTTTCAGTCCAACAGAAAAAGGACAGGGAATTGGATCAGTACAGCTACTTAAAACCAGACTTGTCAGAATGACAACATAGCTCGCCGGTGGCAACCATATGTAAATTGCAACATCAACAATAAAAAAGGTCTTATCACAAGGAATGCACATGTGAAATATCAAAGCCCTATCACTAACCATTCAAAAAATATGGCCAAGGTTAAAGTTTTTCAAAAGTAGGTCAATCATCTCCAAGGTCAAGGTCACAAGTTCAAAAATTTTGGTATCCATGGAAAGGTCTTGTCACAAGGAATACACATGTGAAATATCAAAGCCCTATCACTTACCATTCCAAAAATATGGCCAAGGTTAAAGTTTTTCAAAAGTAGGTCAATCATCTCCAAGGTCAAGGTCACAAGGTCAAAAATTTTGGTATCCATGGAAAGGTCTTGTCACAAGGAATACACATGTGAAATATCAAAGCCCTATCACTTACCATTCCAAAAATATGACCAAGGTTAAAGTTTTTCAAAAGTAGGTCAATCTCCAAGGTCGAGGTCACAAGGTCAAAAATTTTGGTATCCATGGAAAGGTCTTGTCACAAGGAATACACATGTGAAATATCAAAGCCCTATCACTTACCATTCCAAAAATATGGCCAAGGTTAAAGTTTTTCAAAAGTAGGTCAATCTCCAAGGTCAAGGTCACAAGGTCAAAAATTTTGGTATCCATGGAAAGGTCTTGTCACAAGGAATACACATGTGAAATATCAAAGCCCTATCACTTACCATTCCAAAAATATGGCCAAGGTTAAAGTTTTTCAAAAGTAGGTCAATCTCCAAGGTCAAGGTCACAAGGTCAAAAATTTTGGTATCCATGGAAAGGTCTTGTCACAAGGAATACACATGTGAAATATCAAAGCCCTATCACTTACCATTCCAAAAATATGGCCAAGGTTAAAGTTTTTCAAAAGAAGGTCAATCTCCAAGGTCAAGGTCACAAGGTCAAAAATTTTGGTATCCATGGAAAGGTCTTGTCACAAGGAATGCACATGTGAAATATGAAAGCCCAATCTGTATTGGTTTAAAAGTTATAAGCAAGGTTAAAGTTTTTGTGCACGCGCACGCAGACGCAGACGCCGACGCCGGGGGTATGACAATAGCTCTCCGGACATTCGTCCCGGCGAGCTAATTAGTTATGAAACATACCCGATTAGTATAAGGTAGGTCGTACAGTGTATATGTTACAGGGAATAAGTGTAATCAGGAATTTCATGTAATTCCTGAAATTTAGGGATTTCGTGTAATCCCCGTTTCGATTAGTTATTACATGTAATTCCTGAAATAGGCCAGGTATTTCATGTAATTCCTGAATTTTTCTTTCATTTTTACACTTATTTCCTAACCTTTATTTCTCCTTATTTTCATTTTTAAAATCTATTATTTTTAGCTCAGTTAATGCTGAAAATCCTCTCTGTCAAGAACCCAGAACCGATTATGCCAAATATTTGAAAATATTCAAACTAGAATAGATAATTTTTATCACAGTATTCCCCAAATTTAGAAGTTCATTTATCATGTATATCATTATATCTGCAAAGTGGACATAAAACAAACCCATAAGCGCAAAGAAAAGAACTTATCGAACATAATTCATTAATTGATAGTCAAAGCAAGTCAAAGCACTCTAAAACATATATCGAAAGCTTCAATCTGAAACATTAGTATTTAACCCTCATTAACGTATCTTGATAATGGGCAAAAAAGAAATGATAAAAATGTTCTAATTTTCAACTTTTATTATGTGACGTCTAAATAAGTTTAAAATTACTTTTTGACGAGGCAACGGATGTCCCCATCCGACAGCAAGCATAAACCTATTCTCGATTCTAAAGTAAACAGAGTTACATCTTTTATACATAGAAGCAGCATCGGCCCTTCACTTTATCCGGCGGAAGAAGATTAGAATATTCATACGTCACGATGCTGAAAACCCTGTGATTTGATTGGTTCGTGTTTCAAATTATACATGTACGGCATTGGGGCCCTCATGCGTGAAACAAATCAGGCAATCACTTAGAGCTATTCGCTCAAAAAGAAAAAGAGACTGAGTTCAATCAGTTAAGAAGAATAATCTTTTTTGAAATTAATGAAGAAAATCATTATGAATAAAGCCTGTGTTTGTGAAACACGAATGCCCCCGGTGGCATCTTTGTTAGTATGAACACTATTTTCTGTTAAGTACATGTATGTGAGGTCACTGGGTTAAAAGGTCAAAGGTCAAGGTCACGAGGTCAAAAATTTTGGTATCAATGGAAAGGTCTTGTCACAAGGAATACACATATGAAATATGAAAGCCCTATCACTTCCCATTCAAAAGTTATGCCAAATGTTAAAGTTTTTGCAAAGTAGGTCAAAGGTCAAGGTCATGAGGTCAAAAATTTTGGTATCAATGGAAAGGTCTTGTCACAAGGAATACACATGTGAAATATGAAAGCCCTATCACTTCCCATTCAAAAGTTATGCCCAATGTTAAAGTTTTTGAAAAGTAGGTCGAAGGTCAAGGTCAAGGTCACGAGGTCAAAAATTTTGGTATCAATGGAAAGGTCTTGTCACAAGGAATACACATGTGAAATATGAAAGCCCTATCACTTCCCATTCAAAAGTTATGCCCAATGTTAAAGTTTTTGAAAAGTAGGTCGAAGGTCAAGGTCAAGGTCACGAGGTCAAAAACTTTGGTATCAATGGAAAGGTCTTGTCACAAGGAATACACATTTGAAATATGAAAGCCATATCACTACCCATTCAAAAGTTATGTCCAATGTTAAAATTTTAGGACAAACAGAAAGACAAACAGACTAACAGACGGGCATGCCAAAAACTATGCCCCTGAATCTTTGATTCCGGGGGCATAAAAATGTAAAAAGTTTAAGCCTGACGACAGACAACGGACGGCGCGCTATGACTATAGCGCACTTGAGCTTTGCTTAGGTGAGCTAAAATGGACTGATGAAGGGACTGATAGGCAGACGGACTGAATGACAGACTGAGAGGAAACAAAGAGTCTCTTTCAGCTTTGCCAGTAGGGGACACATAATAAATTTTAACTCTTATGAACGAAAAAATGATGCTTTTGAAATTGGCAATTTTATTGCAATCGCCAACAAAGCCAAAATTTAAATTGCTCCAAAATTACCAGATATATCGAACAAATGCACAGAAGTGCCAACCTCCACACCCCAGTCTCTGAGCATTGCATAAAACTTATCCTTGTTTGTACATAAGAACTTACAAATTTGAATGTTTCAATTTTTTAAAATCAAGCACTCTCATACCTTAGCTAGACCTGTTGCTTCTAATATTGATTTCTCATCTTTCCAATTAAGTTGTTTGGACACATACTTATTGAGGAAAACAGGTCTGAAAGTAAAATTGTATTCAATAACAATTGGCAATATTTGGAAATCATATTCTTTTATTGTGTTTAACAGTGAACAAATTGAAAATATTGGAAATTCAATACAGGAAACTCTGTATATAATGGATAGTGAAGTGACTGGGGTTATCTGTCCGTTAATAAGAGGCGTCTGCTATCAAGACGTATGAAAATTCTATCATTTTTTTAGCTTCCATTATATACATGCTATATGTTTGTGCAGTTTAATGTTTCCTTACCCGATAAGATCACATTTTGAAGGTATACATCCTTGTATCTTATAAATAAGGAACTCCATTTTGTGATTTAAAGAAACAATGCTAAATAATACGAAATGGGACAAATAACTTTAAAAATAGCAATCCAAGGAATGCTTGTGTCGCCTGCGAAGCAGATTTTTTTTTTTTTTATGAAAATAGGTCAAATATCAAGGGCAAGGTCACTAGGTCAAAAATTATGGAATGTTTCATAAGGAATACAAATGAGAAATATCAAAGCCCTATCACTTACCACTCAAAAGATATAGCCAATCGTAGATTTGTTGAAAAGTAGGTCAAATATATAGGGCAAATGCACGAGGTAAAAAATGATGGTATGTGAAGAAAGGTCTTGTCACATGGAATGCTCATGTGAAATATCAAAGCCTATCACTCAGCAATCAAATCATTTTTTGAAAAGTAGGTCAAATATCTAGGTCAAGGTCATGAGGTCAAAACTTATGATATGTGTAGAAAGGCCTTGTCACAAGAAAGAATACACATATGAAATATCAAAGCCCTATCACTTACAAATCAAAAGATATAGCAAATCTTAATTTTTTTGAAAAGTAGGTCAAATATCTAGGTCAAGGTCACGAGGTCAAAATTATGGTATGTGAAGAAAGGGCTTGTCACAAGAAATAAACATGTGAAATATCAGAGCCCTATCACTTACCAATCAAAAGATATAGCCAATCTTAGATTTTTTGAAAAGTAGGTCAAATATCTAGGTCAAGGTCACGAGGTCAAAAATTATGGTTTCCGTAGAAAGGTCATGTCACAAAGATTACACATGTGAAATATCAAAGCCCTATCACTTGCCAATCAAGAGATATAGCCAATATTAGATTTTTAGAAAAGTAGGTCAAATATCTAGGTCAAGGTCACAAGGTCAAAAATTATGATATGTGTAGAAAGGTCTTGTGACAAGGATTACACATGTGAAATATCAAAGCCCTATCACTAACCAATCAAGAGAAATAGCCAATATTAGATTTTTAGAAAAGTAGGTCAAATATCTAGGTCAAGGTCACAAGGTCAAAAATTATGATATGTGTAGAAAGGTCTTGTGACAAGGATTACACATGTGAAATATCAAAGCCCTATCACTTACCAATCAAAAGTTATGGGGTGTGACACCCAAGTGTGACAGACAGACGGACAGACAGACAGACAGACAGACAGACAGACAGACAGACAGACAGACGGACGGACGGACAGACGGACAACGGACAAAGTGATCCCTAAGTGTCACTGTGCTTCGCAGGCGACACAATAAAATCATATAAAGTAATGCATGTGTCGCCTACGAAACATAGCGACACTCAGGAATCTTTTTTTTAGGGTGCGACATCCAAGAGTGACAGACAGACAGATGGAAAACGGAAAAAAAGATCCCTAAGTGTCCCTATGCTTCGCAGGCGACACAACGAAATCTATGAAAATTCTATTATTTTTTAAACTTCCATTATATACATGCTATATGTTTGTGCAGTTTAATGCTTCCTTACCAGATAAGTTGTATCTTATAAATAAGGAACTCCATTTTGTGATTTAAAGAAACAATGCCAAATAAAAAGAGATGGGACAAGTAACAAGTAATTCTTTTATACTTAGGTCAATTGAAACCAAACTCGAAATTGATCTATATCATATTAAGATGTATTCAAATACATGTAATAGCAAAAATCAATTCATTATCTGCAATTAAAAAGTAGAAATGACTGGAAAACTGAAATTTTCTTAATTCAAGGACCAAAATCAAATTCAAGGAATTGTGGTCCCCCGCTTTTGGGTGTTTGTCTTTAAAGGAATGCTTACAGACATCCCCCCATTCTTAAGTTTTAATAATATATCTCATATATTATCAACATTCTAAATATGAAAGATTAACTCCAAGAAAAGGTCAAAAGGTCCAAACTTGTGTTTTGTTTCCAAGGGACAGGGCTTATGAAAAGGTATGCACATGTGAAATATTTAAGACCTATGATTTAAATTACCATCAAAAACTTATGGTCGAGGTTGAAGTGTTTAAATGTGGGTCAACCTCCATGGACAAGGTCACAAGGTCAGAATGTTATTACCAACAGAAAGGTCTCATCACAAGGAATATACATGTGAAATGTGAAAGCCCTATCATTTTCCATTAAAAAGTTATAGACAAGGTTATAGTTTTTTGAAAAGTAGGTCGAACTCAAAGGTCAAGGTCAAAAATTTTGGTATCCATGCAAAGGTCTTGTCACAAGGAATACACATGTGAAATATCAAAGCCCTATCACTTTCCATTCAAAAGTTATGATCAAGGTTAAAGTTTTTAATAAGTAGGTCGAACTCAAAGGTCAAGGTCACAAGGTCAAAAATTTTGGTATCCATGGAAAGGTCTTGTCACAAGGAATACACATATGAAATATCAAAGCCCTATCACTTACCATTCAAAAGTAATGGTCAATGATAAAGTTTTTAATAAGTAGGTCAAAGTCCAAGGTCAAGGTCACAAGGTCAAAAATTTTGGTATCCATGGAAAGTTCTTGTCACAAGGAATACACATGTGAAATATCAAAGCCCTATCACTTTCCATTCAAAAGTTATGGTCAAGGTTAAAGGTTTTAATAAGTAGGTCAAAGTCCAAGGTCAAGGTCACAAGGTCAAAAATTTTGGTATCCATGGAAAGGTCTTGTCACAAGGAATACACATGTGAAATATCAAAGCCCTATCACTTTCCATTCAAAAGTTATGGTCAAGGTTAAAGTTTTTAATAAGTAGGTCAAAGTCCAAGGTCAAGGTCACAAGGTCAAAAATTTTGGTATCCATGGAAAGGTCTTGTTACAAGGAATACACATGTGAAATATCAAAGCCCTATCACTTACCATTCAAAAGTTATGCACAAGGTTAAAGTTTTTGTGACTGACGGACAGACGGACGGACAGACGGACAGACGGACGAACCGGTTTTAATGTCCCCGCGCTTTAGCGAAAGCGGGGGACAATAACTCTTGTAAACATAGGGTAATCAAAGATTACATAGCTCGCCTATACAGGTTTTTATCAGAAACCAGGTTAAAGTTTGTGAAAAATAGGTCAAAGTCCAAGGTCAAGGTCACAGGTCATGGTCTAAAATGAAAGGTATCGTCACAAGGTATCTACATGTGAAATATCAAAGCCCTACCTCTTATAGTTCAAGAGATATAGCCCAGGTTAAAGTTTTGTCTACAGATTATGACAACGACGATGCTGAGGGTATGGCATTAGCTCTCCGGACTTTTTCGTCCAGGCGAGCTAAAAACTTGAAGTCTTTGACGAGACTGAAGCTCTCCTGGTTGTCTGATAGAATTCATCTTAGTCTTTTTCCAAGACCCTGGGGTCAGAAGCTCAAACAAAATATCAGATAAACAACTAGACCACAGACTTACTATAATGCAAAATGAAAAAGAATTAACTCTCTATCAAATATACTTTCTACTAATCTGTGTTCCAAAGATAAGATTAATAAAGAAGAAAATGACCACACCCCTTTTCTAATATCCTAAGACGCATGGGGCTCAAACAATATTTTAGAAAAACAACTAGACCACAAACCTAGTATTATGCAAAAAGAATATTATCTCTCTATCAATTAAACCCTCTGAAAATTAGTGTACACATGATAATATAAAGTTAAAAAAAGAAAATTACCACACTCCTTTTTGCATGGTCCTGAGGGTCAGGCACTCAAACAAAATATGAGGTGCACAACATCACAAACTGATAATTATAATGCAAAAAGAATTAACTCTCTATATACATGTATATATCATTCATACTTTCTGAGAATTGTTGTTTACACAATCACATCTATAGAGTTATATAGGAGACAATGACCACACCCATTTTCTAAGAACCTATTAGTAAAATAAGGGGATCAAACAAATATCAGATGCACAACTACACCATAAGTCCATTATAATTCAAAAAGAATAAACTCTCTATCAATTATACTGTCTGAGAATCAGTGCTCACAAGATTACAGAGTTATACGAAGAAAATGACCACACCCATTTTCCAAGACCCTGGGGTCAGGGGCTCAAACAAAATATTAGGTGCATAACTAGACCAGAGACTGATTATATGTCAAAAAGAATTAACTCTATCATTTATACTTTCTGAGAATTGGTGTTCACAAGATTACATAGAGTTATATAGGAGAAAATGACCACACCATTTTCCAAGGCCCTGGGGGTCAGGGGCTCAAACAAAATATCAAGTGCACTACTATACCAGAGACTGATTATATGCCAAAAAGAATGAACTCTCTATCATTTATACTTTCTGAAAATTGATGTTCACAAGATTACCGGTACATAGAGTTATATAGGAAAAATGACCACACCAATTTTCCAAGACCCTAGGGGTCAGGGACTCAAACAAAACATCAGGTGCACAACTAGACCATATACCCATTATAATGCAAAAAGAATTAATTTCTTACCAATCACAGATTCAGAGGATTCGCATTCACAAGAAAAGTTTAATGGACAGACAGACGGACGGCCAGATGCAGGGCGATTGCATAAGCTCGACTGGTCTTTGACCAGTAGAGCTAATAAGTAAATCAAAATTAAACTAAAACTTGATCTGTTTCACACTCAGATGTATTCACATACCACATATTATTTCAATATCTACAATAGATCCAAAGAAAAGTAAAATAAAACACCGCTAAAGACGGTATGGCTGGATTGCAAAGTAAGTTTTTGTCACCAACTGGGTCAAGGTCACAAGGTCAAATATTACAGCATACATTGAAAGATCTTGTCAGAGGCAACCTACATGTATAATATAAAGTTTGTACTGTATACAGTTCCTTAGATTTTGCTAAAACCAGGAACTTTAACCAAAGTCTTTAACTAGGTCAAAGTCCAAGGTCAAGGTCACTAGGTCCAATGTAACGGCATAAATTGAAAGGTCTCGTCATGGGCAACCTAAATGTATAATATAAAAATTCTACTGCATACAGTTCCTTATATTTTGCTTAAACCAAGAACTTTAACCAAAATCTTAACTAGGTCAAAGTTCAAGGTCAAGGTCACTGGGTCAAATGTTACTGCATAAATTGAAAGGTCTCATCATGGGCAACCTACATGTATAATATTAAGTTTCTACTGCATACAGTTCCTTAGATTTTGCTTAAACCAGAAACTTTAACCAAAATCTTTAACTAGGTCAAAGTCCAAGGTCAAAGTCACTAGGTCCAATGTTACGGCATAAATTGAAAGGTCTCATCATTGGCAACCTAAATGTATAATATAAGGTTTCTACTGCATACAGTTCCTTAGATTTTGCTTAAACCAGAAACTTTAACCAAAATCTTTAACTAGGTCAAAGTCCAAGGTCAAGGTCACTAGGTCCAATGTTACTGCATAAATTGAAAGGTCTCATCATGGGCAACCTAAATGTATAATATAAGGTTTCTACTGCATACAGTTCCTTAGATTTTGCTTAAACCAGAAACTTTAACCAAAATCTTTAACTAGGTCAAAGTCCAAGGTCAAGGTCACTAGGTCAAATGTTACGGCATAAATTAAAGGTTTTGTCATGGGCAACCTTCATGTATAATATAAGGTTTCTACTGCATATAGTTCCTTAGATTTTGCCTCAACCAGAAACTTTAACCAAAATGTTGACGGCAGACGGACAGACGGACGGACAGGACAGACGGACGGACAGACGGACGGACAGACGGACACCGTCAATCTATAGACCGGAATTGCTTTGCAATCCGGCCAAAAATAGAAATCCAAGGAATGCTTGTGTCGCCTGTGAAGCAGCTTGATTATTATTCAAGGTCAAAAGGTTAAAAATTATGGTATGTGTAGAAGGACATTGTTACAAGGAAAATACCTGTGAAATATCAAAGCCCTATGACATAACAATCAAAAGATATAGCCAATTTTACTTTTCTAGAAATAGATCAAATATCTAGGTCAAGGTCACAAGGTCAAATATTATGGTGTGTGTAGAAAGGTCTTGTCACAAGGATTACACAAGTGAAACAAAGGGCCATCAGAGATGACAGCAATCACCTCGACGGCATCATTGTCCCATGACCAGCATCTGTACCTACATTGCACAAAGTATTTCCAGATGCATCATCCAAATCAGTTTGGTTGATTAAAAAATTCAAAGAAAGCTGGAAATGAAGATTCTAATTTTACCATACCTGGTCAATCAAGCGTGAAATATAGGTCAGATGCAGCCTCCGTACCATGCATTGTTGTAAGCATCCTTAGATGCATCATCCATGCAATTGTGGTTGATGAAGAACCAATAGTAAGGCGGGAATGGACCTGTCCCATTTTACCTAACCCGCTCACTCAAGAATGAAATGTGGGTCAGATGCAGCCTTCTCACCATGCATTGTAGTAAGCATCCTCAAATGCATCATCCATGCAAGTTTGGTTGATGTAGGAGTTATAGTAAGGCAGGAATGAACCTGTCCCATTTTACCTAACCTGCTCACTCAAGTGTACAATGTGGGTCAGATGCAGCCTCCGAACCATGCACTGTAGTAAGCATCCTTAAATACATCATCCATGCAAGTTTGGTTGATGTAGGACTTATAGTAAGACGGGAATGGACCTGTCCCACTTTACTTAACCTGCTCACTCAAGCACGAAATGTAGGTCAGATGCAGCCTCCATATCATGCATTGTAGTAAGCATCCTCAGATACATCATCCATGCAAGTTTGGTTGATGTAGGACTTATAGTAAGGCGGGATTGGACCTGTCCCATTTTACTTAACCTGCTCACTCAAGTGTGAAATGTAGGTCAGATGCAGCCTCCGTACCATGTATTGTTGTAAGCATCTTCAGATGCATCATCCATGCAAGTTTGGTTAGTGTAGGACTTATAGTAGGGCGGGAATGGACCTGTCCCATTTTAATTAACCTGCTCACTCAAGTATAAATTGTAGGTCAGATGCAGCCTCCGTACCATGCATTGTTGTAAGCATCCTCAGATGCATTATCCATGCAAGTTTGGTTGATGTAGGACTTATAGTTTGGCAGGATTGGACCTGTCCCGTTTTGCTTAACCTATAGTGCGGACGCCGACGATGGGGCGATTGCATAAGTCCTCCTCTACTTCGTCGAGGTGAGCTAAAAACCAAAGCTCTATCACTTAGCAATCAAAAGATATATACAATCTTTTTTTTTTTTTGAAAAGGAGGTCAAATGTATAGGTCAAGGTCAACAGGTCAAAATTATGGTATGTGTAGAAAGGCCTTCTTACAAGGAATACACATGTGAAATATCATAGCCCTATCACTTACCAATCAAAAGATATAGCCAATCTTATCTTTTTTCAAGAGTAGGTCAAGGTCACAAGGTCAAAATTATGATATGTGTAGAAAGGTCTTGTCACAAGGGATACACATGTGTGAAATATCAAAATCCTAACACTTACCAATCAAAAGATATATCCATTCTTAATTTTTTTGAAAAGTAGGTCAAATATGTAGGTCAAGGCAACTGGGTCAAAAATTATGGTATGTGTAGAAAGGTCTTGTCACAAGTAATACACATGTGAAATATCAAAGCCCTATCACTCACCAATCAAAAGTTATGGGCTGTGACACCCATAGTGTGACAGACAGACAGACAGACAGACAGACAGACAGACAGACAGACAGACAGACAGACGGACAGACTGACAGATGGACAGACGGACAAAGTGATCCCTAAGTGTCGCTATGCTTCGCAGTCGACACAAAAAACTTCATAAAATTTGCCTGTTCCAAGGGCCATAAATCTTGTTAAAATAGGTCAATTGAACTTAAACGTGATCTGTATCACATTGAGATGTATTCACATACCAAAAATGACTTCAATATATGCAACAACAGCGACAAAAGTCCAATAAAACCTAGGCAACACAAAAGGTAGCATCCCCTCGCACTGCACAGAAATTAATGTGCCATCCATGCTGAAAATCAATAGGGTTCTTCCTCTTGTCATATCCTATAAGTGTATGAAGTTTGGTTATGATCCAATCAAAACTATACAATGATCTTTACCATTTCCAATCTGTGACCTTGACCTTTGACTTAAGACCTTGAAAATCGATAGGATTCTTCCTCTTCTCATAAGCAATCGGTTTATGGAGTTTGGTTAAGATCAAGTCAAAACTACACCCTTTAGGCTGTTAACAATGATTTTGACCATTTCCAGTTTGTGGCCTTGACAATCTTTTGGGATCTTTCTTATGTCATAAGCAATCAGTGTATGAATTTTGGTTAAGATCCAATCAAAACTGCACCCTCTAGGCTGTATAGAATGATTTTATCCTTTTCCAGTCTGTGACCTTGACCTATGACCCATGAGCTTGAAAATCAATAGGGTTTAACCTTTTGTCATATCCTATCAGAGTATGAAGTTTGGTAAAAATCCAATCAAAACTGCACCCTCTAGGCTGTATACAAGGACACTAGGATTTTGACCATTTCCAATCCGTGACTTTTGACCTTGAAAATGAAACAGGGGTCTTCCTCTTATCATATCCTATCAATATATAAAATGAAGAATGCTGGAAGGCTCAGTTTTATGCATTTATGGTTGTAAAACCTCATTTTTTCCTGGGGGGCCTCCCCCCCCCCCTTGACCCCCCACCGGGGCATTGCCCCTGGACCCAACTGGGGGCCTAGGCAGCCAGAATACCCCTGGCCAATGGCCCTTCCATTTCCTCATAAGGGGCCCATGGTAATCCCTGTTGACCTATGACTTTGAATATCAATAGGTTCAACCTCTTGTCATATCCTATCAATTTATAAAGTTTGGTTAAGATCCCATTAAAACTGCACCCTCTAGGTCGTATACAAGGATTTTGAACTTTTCCAATCTGTGACCTTGATCTTATACCTAGGACAATGAAAATCAAAAATGTTCTTTCTCTTGTCATATCCTATCTGTGTATGAAGTTCGGTTAAGATCCAATCAAAACTGCACCCTCTAGCTTTTATACAAGGATTTTTACCTTTTCCAATCTGTGACCTTGACCATTGATCTTGAAAATCAATAGGGTTCTTCCTCTTGTCATAAACAATCATTGTATGAAGTTTGGTTAAGATCCAATCAAAACTGCACCCTCTAGGCTGTATACATGGATTTTGACCTTTTCCAATCTGTGTGCCGAGTCGTGGACATTTCAAATCCTTTATAAGAGGGTGAGGGTCCCTGTACAAAGTGGTCATTAATTAATTTTATCTCACCCATAATAACTTTATTTATACAACAGAGAGTTGAATGTAGACCTATATAGCTGAAAAGGCATACTGGGTAATATATTTCAAATGAAAATGCTATGATTGCTGAGAGATATAAGTCCCCTACCGGCAGCATATAATTATGTCCTGCAACTCTGCATATGAATTACTCTTTAATTAAACATGAGTTTTACTTAAACTTACTGTCTGTGCAGCTCAGTTCTGAGGTTTTATCTGCTTTATTGATTCGAAGAAGAGATCAAGCATGACGAAAGTTGAACTTGCTCTGTAACTATCCAAGACTAAGCTGAGTATGAAATTTTACCTGAATATCTCTATTTGTTGGAGAAAGAAGTCTGAAAAACTGACAAAAACTGAATTGAGCAAGTCATCAAGGGGCATAACTCCTAAAAAATAGGTCAAGCGTGCTAAAAGCCAAACTTGCTTTGTAACTATCAAAGACTAAGCTGAGTATGAAATTTTGCCTAAATATCTCTATTTGTTGCAGTAAAAAGTCTGGAAAACTGACAAAAACTGAATTGTGCAAGTCATCAAGGGGCATAACTCCTCAAAAAATAGGTCAAGCATGACAAAAGTCGAACTTGCCCTGAAACTATCCAAGACTAAGCTGAGTATCAAATTTCACCTGAATATTTCTCTTTGTTGCAGGAAAAAAGTCCGCAAAACTGCTAAAAACTGAATTTTCCAAGTCATCAAGGGGCATAACTCCTCCAAAAATAGGTCAAGCTTGCGTAAGTCAAACTTGCTCTGTAACTATCCAAGACCAAGCTGTGTACAAAATTTCATCTGAATATCTCCATCCGTTGCAGAAAAAAGTCCGGAATACTGCCAAAAACTGAATTTTCCAAGTCATCAAGGGGCATAACTCCTCCAAAAATAGGTTAAGCGTGACGAAAGTCGAACTTGCTCTGTAACAATCCAAGACCAAGCTGTGCATCAAATTTCATCTGAATATCTCCATCCATTGCAGAAAAAAGTCTGGAAAACTGATATTCGGACAGACGGAGGGACAGAGGGACAGACAGACCGAGAGGAAACTAAGAGTCCCCTTTGGCGTTGCCAGTAGGGGACTAATGAAAGGAAGATAGAAGCACAAAATTGTGATCAACAATACCGGTATTCAATACATACAAGTGCAACAGTGTAAACTGTATGATACACATATACTAATTAAAACAAGTTAAAAAGTCATGTTTGTAAAACATTAATGCCCCCTACTCCATCTTTGATTAAGGAAGCAACATTATTTATATTGGAATTTATGAATCTATCATAGTGTATACAGTCAAACCTGTATTAAGAGAATTCAGAAAGGTCACATATGACAGGTAGTCTCTTAATTCAGGTATGAAAAGTCCGCCATAACATCTTATAGAGGTAAGAACATTTATGAACAAAAAATATGTTTCGTGTTCATATTTTTGCAATATACAATGTCAAAATATATCTAGAAAGCACAAACGAAACAGGCCATATAAAAATAATTCTAATTCATTCTGTTCGTTTCACGCATTCTGATTGGTTCACAGGTTTTCTACAAGCATGTATAATGACGATATACATGCCGCAAACCAACTCACTTGACATACTTTTAAAAATGGATTCCTACATAAATTTGCACGTTACAAGCTTTCACGCACTTTTTGCGTATGATGTCATGCTTCCCTTTGTTCTTTGCTCCTGTGACGTCATACTGTAACGTAAAACTACAAAGGTATGAGCTTGTAAATGGCGTTCTCCACATGTAAACAACAGAGCAAGTAAGTTTATTTAAGAAATGAATCTTATAGCGAAGCAGACATCGCGAAAATTTTTACAACTTACCACACATTTTTTAACTTTTGTAGAAATTCAAACATGTTTATTAAAAAAAAGTCAAAATATATTACCAGACCAAAGCAAATTTTACCAGGTTTGTCTGGTATGTCTGGTGACTTTCGGATCGTCTGTCAACTGCCAAAATAATGAATGGAAATTTTTAATTTTGGGGAATTTTTAAGTTCAAGTGTCATAACTTTGTTAATTTTTTCTTCGATCAGACCAGTATACAAATTTGACCTGGATTTTCATGTGATTTATCTTTAAACCAAATCTCATTTCAAAAGTTGAATCCATTGCAGAGATAAAAGGAATGGAAACTCATAATTTTTTTTTTATATTTCTAAGTTCAAGGGAAATAACTCTTTCAAAAATTCTCTGATCAGACTTTTTAAAGTTAACCTAAATTTTTATTTGATGTATCTGTTACAGGGAGTAAGTGTAATCAGGGATTTCATGTGATCCCTGAAAGGTTCAGTGATTACGTGTAATCCCTGGTCAATTTAGGGATTTCATGAAATCCCCAAAATTCTAGGGATTACATGTAATTCCTAAAATATTTCAGCATTTTTACACTTATTTCCTGACCGCCAAAAATCATATAAAAATTATGAAATTGCGATATGATAGATATTTTACATTATCATAATATAAAATCCTATTACTGATAGAGACAAAATGGTTACGTATATAATCAGAGACGCTTTTAAGGCTGATTATGTTAATTTAAGATTGATAGGAATATGATATGGTAGAAAAACTCTTGAGCGGACAATTTGCTTGCACAGGTAGATTTTGACCCACTGATATGACTGTAATACATGTACTCGGTAAAATTGTATGCATGGAATCTTGATTGCACTTATGTAATTCAATACAGCCATTGTACCAAAGTGCCATGGCGATCGCTTCATCCCAAAATCTTTTCTTTGCATCTATTCTATTTCAATGAAACTTGTTGCAATCAAAATATCTTAGTATTTAGATCAAGGACTTATAAGTCCTTGTTTAGATGTACACGAAGGAAGGGGATATCCATTTTCCGGGGAAATAGGAGTAAATCACAAAGATTTATTTTATGGACCTTCATACTCAGTCTGGTCTCCTATGCTATTTTTAACATTTATTTTATTTGGATATGCTACTGAATCGACTCTACAGGAAATTTGGAGCCGCGCACTCTCTGTAAAGTAAATGTACAAACGTAAATTCAAAACGTTAAAGAGGGCGTTACTGAAATGAATTTTGGTGGCTCCGCTGGAAGCATCACTGATGAGAATTTAATATTCGACACACGTATCTGGTGCAGGAAAAATTGGTTTGGAATTTTCTTCATGAAGGTATAGAGTTGGAACACTTCCTTATTATTATGCTTGCTGTCGGACGGGTACATCCGTTGCCTCGCCAAAAATGTAATTTTGAATATATCTTAAACTTATTTAGACATCACATAATAAAAAATTGAAAATAAGACAATTTTTATCATTTTTTTTTTTTGCCCATTATCAAGATACGTTAATGAGGGTTAAATACTAATGTTTCCGACTGAAACTTTCGATGTATGTTTTATATTACTTTGACTATAAATTTTGTTCCATAAATTCATTTTCTTTGCGCTCATGGGTTTGTTTTATGTCCATTTTGCATAGATAATGATACGCATGATAAATGAACTTCGAAATTTGGGGAATATTTTGATAAAAATAACCTATTCTAGTTTGAATATTTTCACTTATTTGGCATAACGGTTCTGAGTACCTGACAGAGAGGATATTCAGCATTAACTGAGCCAAAAATAATAGATTTTAAAACTGAAAATAAGGAGAAATTAAGGTTAGGAAATAAGTGTAAAAATGCATGAAAAATTCAGGAATTACATGAAATACCTGGCCAATTTCAGGAATTACATGTAATAACTAATCGAAGCAGGGATTACACGAAATCCCTAAATTTCAGGAATTACGTGAAATTCCTGATTACACTTATTCCCTGTAACATATCCATATACTAAATTTCATTTCAATATGTGAATTCATTCCAGAGATATTGAATTGAAACCCTTATACATGTATTTTGGTATTTTTCCAAGTCCAAGGGGCACAACTGTGAAAATTATTTCAATGGGACCCAAATATGATCTTGACCTACATTTTCATTTGATGTATCTGTACATAAAATTTCATTTCAATATGAGAATCCATTTCAGAGATATTGACCTGAAACCTTTAAATTTGGGTATTTTTCAAAGTTAAAGGGACATAACTCTGTCAAAATATCATCGATCGGACCCAAACATGATCTTCATCTAGATTTTCATTTGATGTATCTTTATACCAAATTTCATTTCAATCTGCGAATCCATTGCAGAGATATTGAACGGAAACCTTGAAATGGTGTACTAAAGGGGTAGGGCCATGAAGCCCGATATTGGCCCTAATTTTGAACATTGTACATCATAGAATTTTTAATTGTGATTTGACATTTTGAAACGTCATCTGCCCAATCATGAATCTATCTTTTGTAAACATTGCATTTATAAATAGCTTTTAGCCCTTTTAAAACACCAAAATAGGTCATGTTGCGCGAAATTGATACAAAAACTACATATTTCTATTAAATAAGTAACGGCCACATGCATTAACTAAGATGAATAAATTATATTTAAACGATTATCATTATATCCTTGTGTCATGGACGATTTATCTCAGTTAACGCATGCGGTCACATAGAATTCTTCCACAAAAGACAAAATACCCAGCAATTTTCGCCATATTTTGTCAATAATGTCAAAATGACATCATTTCATGACGTCATTACAGTTAAATAGCACTTTGTTTCGTGATATTTTTCTTTTTATTAAAAGCGGTAAACACCCGTGTACTTTCATGAGAAATATCAAGTATTTCTCATGAAATTTATTTGAGAAAAATTGAGGGCCGATTTTGGAGTCTTGTGGCCCTACCCCCTTTTTTGCTCAGTATATATATGTCATTAAGCAGTTTTACCTGTATAAGTCATCTGTTGGAAACCAAGTGGATCCATAATCCATGCGGCCATCAGTTAATAAATGTATAGGAAGAAGAGCCCAGATTTTCTCATAAGCTTTCCCACAATTTTCAAAAGCAATTTTTCTTTCTTGCAGAAACGTCAGAAATCCCTAAAACAGAATACGACAAGATAAGTCTGAAATATGAAAATAATGGAATATGAAATAAATGTAAAACTTGACTAATGCTGCTAATTTGCTAAATACAAAGTTTTATATAGGATTTCTGCATAAAAGTGACCATTCACATATCATTCTGGCAGTAAGTACATGAACCCCTGGTGCCTCCAGATTCTTACTAAAATTGACCTAGCAGGGAAGATATCTAACTTGGGTTATATATTTCTATAGCCTCCAATGAACAAGAGGCCCAAGTGGGCCTATATTGCTCACCTGAGAACATTGTTAATCTTCCTTTATGAGTTGATGCTATAAAAGAAACTCTAAGAGGTGTAAGCCAGTGGATTATAATCATCATAAATTTCCTATTAACTCAAAAATGACAAACATGGTAGAGGACAGTCAGGGATTTCAATAAGAGCCGGCATCTGGCAAAATATTGCCGCTTTGAATGACCAAAATCGCCGCCTCGAATTTTCTCTGACCTCATTTACAGATTTTGTTACATACAGATATTTGAATAAAACTATTTTGGGGGGGGATTTTTTTGTGTGTTTGTTTTTCTTTCACAAACATCTATTTATGTTCCTTTCTTATAGACGCTTACATGTTAATCGTATACAAATACATATGCAACAAACGTTTACATTATGACTCATAATCTCAGAAGCTGACAGAAATAACAATTTAAAATGAAACGATCATCAGAATCAAAGAGTGACAATATTCTCAATTTCTTCAAAACCGAGCAGAAACGGTGCGTGAAACCTGTGAAATATATATAGCTTAATCCGCGCTAGAGAGAGAGAACTTGAATGTAACCGACAAGTGTAACAATACGTTGAAATACTTTTATTTCATGGGGCCTCAATATTTGTGGAATTTGTGAAGGTCCTAAGCAACTGAGTATCCCCCTCCCCCGATTATTTAGGTCCATAACTCGAGAGTCCAGGGGGGATTTACAAATAAATGAGAAAATTAACAGCGTTGACAAAAATAAAATAAATAAATATAAAGAAGAAAAGGTCCATATTTTAAA
Organism: Pinctada fucata; assembly: GCA_028142955.1. Classification (NCBI taxonomy): domain Eukaryota; kingdom Metazoa; phylum Mollusca; class Bivalvia; order Pterioida; family Pteriidae; genus Pinctada; species Pinctada fucata. The sequence goes on from AP027107.1 coordinate 35,084,129, forward strand.
AAAATTTAATTTCATATACATAATTATATATTTATTGATCTGACATTGCTCACTTCGACTTTTGTAACTAGTAATGATAATCCTTGGAAGCGTTTTCAAAAAAGATCGTACATACCGACCGATTCCAAATTCTCAAAAAATAAATCAATTTTGCAATCTGATTATGATGTGCGGCAGGAAGCATAAAAACAATTGGGCCATTATCGCTCACATGAAAGCCCTTCTTCATTCTTTCAGCAAAGTTAAAAATTGAAGCAATCCTATTGAAGCATTCCATATTTTCCGGAACAAAAGGGAAAAAAAAGCTTTTAAAAATAAATGAATGCAAGATTTTGGTGGGTTATATTCTATTTCAAATACAGAATTTCATCCAAATTAAAATGATAAACGGAAAATAATTGGGCCCCTAGAAAGTAAATAGGAAACGTTTTTTTCTACTTGCTTAAAAGTCCTGGATGTCTATAATTGATGTCAATTTTCAAAGTATTATGATATTCAACTTATAAATACAATTAAAATTAATATCAACCAATCAAACTAGAAGTCACTGACGAGACTGAAGCTCTCCTGGTTGTTTAGTAAAATTCAACTAGGTGACACAACTATTTTCTAAGACCCAAGGGTAAGGGGCTAAAAAAGTATATCAGATGTGCAAGTGTAACATTACGCGTAAGTTTAGACTTAATGCCAGAATTTTTTTATCAGTCATACTTTCTAAGTAATGGTGTTCAGAAGGTTACATATAGAGTTGTATACTAGAAAATGACCATATCCATTTTCAAAGACCCTGGAGGTCAGGGGCTAAAACTAATTATCAAGAAGATAATCAAACCACATACCCTTTACATATGTATTATGCAAAAAGAATTTATACTCTATCAATTATGCACTCTGAGAAATGGTTTTCACAAGAATGCATAATATATATTATACATGTATATATAAGAGAAAATGACCACACCAATTTTCCAAGACTCTTGGGGCCTGAATCTCAAATAAAACATTAGATACATGTACACAACTTGACCATAGACCCATCATGTTGCAAAAAGAATTGACTTTGTATCCTTTACACTTTCTGAGAAATGATGACCACAAAATTACAGTAAGTTATATATATATATTGGAGAAAATGACCACATCCATTTCCTCATAACCTGGGGGTCAGGGACCTTTTAATATTGCAAAAAGAATTAACTTTCTATCATTAATGTTTTCTGAGAAATGGTGACCACAGGATTTCATAGAGTTATATAGGAGAAAATTACCACACCCATTTTCTAAGACCCTGTGGTCAAGGGCTCAAACAAAATATCTTGTGTACGGCTGATCATAGATCTATTATATATACATCAACAAGAGACCCAAGGGGACCACATCGCTCACCTGAGTTGCAAACAAAAGAATGATAGTGGACAATATGGCAGAGGACCTTGAGTACTTGCTTCCAGTAAGGTTTCGTTAAATTCTGTGTAGCAGTTTCAGAGGAGATGTCGAAAATGTGTCATCCAATCAGAGCCCTGGGCGGCCATATTATTTTACCGGTTGGCATGAAAAAACACAAACTTGGCAGGGGACCTTGAGTACTTGCTTCCTGTAAGGTTTCATGAAAGTCTGTGCAGCTGTTGCAAATGAGAATTCCAAATGTGTCATCCAATCAGAGCCCTCAGCGGCCATATTTGTAAATCAATTGACACTAAAAACACAAACTTGGTAAAGGACCTCGAGTACTTGCTTCCTGTAACGTTTCATACAATTTTATTCAGCGGTTGCAGAGAAGATGCCAAATATGTGTTAGCCAATCAGAGCCCTCAGATGCCATTAGTTTTTCAATCCATGCAGCAGGTCTGAAGATCTGAAGATTTTTCAAGAGAGGTACCCTTTGGGACTTATTTGACCCCACCCTGGATTCACACCTGAAGGGATCAGGCCAAAAAGAACAAACTTGGTAGAGGACATTTAGTACTTCATGCATACCAAGTTTCATCAAAATCAGTTTCAGAAGATATGCCCAAAATGTGAACCGGAAGTCTCCGACGAGACTGAAGCTCTCCTGGTTGTTTGCTTAAATTAATCTTAGTGCCACACTCATTTTCCAAGACCCTGAGATAATGGGTTCAAACAAAATACAAGACCAGAGAAAGATAAATATAATGGAAAAAGAATTAACTCTCCATCAATTATACTTTTCAAAGAATTGATGTTCACAAGATTACATGATAAGAGTTATACATGCATAGAGAAAATTACCACACCCATATTCCATGAACCTAGGGGTCAGGGGCTCAAACAATAAAAGGTGCACATCTAGAACACAGACTGAGAATAATGCAAAAACAATTATCTTTCTATCAATTATAATTTCTGAGAATAGGTGCTCACAAGATTACATAGAGTTATAAAGGAGAAAATGACCACACCCATTTTCCAAGACCCTTGGGGTCAGGGGCTCAAATGAAATATCAGGTGCACATCTAGACTACAGACTGGGAATAAACCAAAAACAATTATCTTTCTATCAATTATACTTTCTGAGAATTGGTGCTCACAAGATTACATAGTTATAAAGGAGAAAATGACCACACCCATTTTCCAAGACCCTGGGGGTCAGAAGATCAAACAAAATATTAGGTGCACATCTATACTACAAACTGAGAATAAAGCAAAAACAATTATCTTTCTATCAATTATACTTTCTGAGAATTGGTGCTCGCAAAATTACATGGTTATATAGGAGAAAATGACCACACCCATTTTCCAAGACCCTGGGGGTCAGGGGCTAAAACAAAATATCAGGTGCACATCAAGACTACAAACAGAGAATAAAGCAAAAGCAATTATCTTTCTATCAATTATACTCTCTGAGAATTGGTGCTTGCAAAATTACAGAGTTATATAGGAGAAAATGACCACACCCATTTTCCAAGACCTTGGGGGTCAGGGGCTCAAACAAAATATCAATTGCACATCTAGACCACAGACTGGGAATAAAGCAAAAACAATTATCTTTCTATCAATTATACTTTCTGAGAATTGGTGCTCACAAGATTACATAGAGTTATAATGGACAAAATGACCACACCCATTTTCCAAGACCCTGGGGGTTAGGGGCTCAATCAAAATATCAGGTGCATATCTAGACTACAGACTGGGAATAAACCAAAAACAATTATCTTTCTATCAATTATACTTTCTGAGAATTGGTGCTCGCAAAATTACATAGAGTTATATAGGAGAAAATGACCACAACCATTTTCCAAGACCCTGGGGGTCAGGGGCTCAATCAAAATATCAGGTGCATATCTAGACTACAGACTGGGAATAAACCAAAAACAATTATCTTTCTATCAATTATACTTTCTGAGAATTGGTGCTCGCAAAATTACATAGAGTTATATAGGAGAAAATGACCACACCCATTTTCCAAGACCCTGGTGGTCAGGGGCTCAAACAAAATATCAGGTGCACATCTAGACCACGGACTGAGAATAAAGCAAAACAATTATCTTTCTATCAATTATACTTTCTGAGAATTGGTGCTCACAAGATTACATAGAGTTATAAAGGAGAAAATGACCACACCCATTTTCCAAGACCCTGGGGGTCAGGGGCTTAAACAAGATATCAGGTGCACATCTAGACCACAGACTGATAATAAAGCAAAAGCAATTATCTTTCTATCAATTATACTCTCTGAGAATTGGTGCTCACAAGATAACATAGAGTTTTATAGGAGAAAATGACCACACCCATTTTCCAAGACCCTGGGGGTCAGGGGCTCAAACAAAATATCAGGTGCACATCTAAACACAGACTGAGAATAAAACAAAACCAATTATCTTTTTATCAATTATACTCTCTGAGAATTGGTGCTCACCAGATTACATAGAGTTATAAAGGAGAAAATGACCACACCCATTTTCCAAGACCCTGGGGGTCAGGGGCTAAAACAAAATATCAGGTGCACAACTAGACCACAGGCCTATTATAATGCAAAAAGAATTTATTTTGTACTATACACAGATTCAGAGAATTCGCGCTCACAAGAAAAGTTTTATGGGCGGACAGACAGACGGCCGGACACAGGACGATGGCATAAGCTCGACTGGTCTTTGACCAGTAGAGCTCAAAATTAACAGATGGACAGACGCTGGACAAATCAGTATGACAACAGCTCGCTTTGAGACTTTGACTCAGGTGAGGTGAGCTAAAAAGACAAACCTGGTATAGGACAGTGAGTACTTTTTCTAATACATGTATATAAAGTTGGTGTGGTAACTCGCCTGCTCAGTGTCAGATTAGGGCAAAGGACAAGGAGGGAACACCTCCTTACCTACTGAAGCCTGTGGTGGTGCCACCTGTTGACTGATCTGGACAAAATACAACATCACTTTAAGGGGTTCATGAGTACTACATTCCTACCAATTTTCATCCGAATCCCTTCAGTGGTTCTGGACAAGATGTCCAATATGTATGAAAATATCTTCCTCCTCCCTTCCTTATCCACATAAGAAGAAAATTCATGAAATATCAGAAAATAAAATTATGAACCAAGATCAATATAAAACCATAGCAAATTTCATTTCAATTTGTGAATCCTTTAATTTTGGTATTTTTCCAAATTCCAAGGGCATAACTCTGTCAAAAAATTTCGATCAGACCCAAATAAGAACTTGACCTAGATTTTCATTTGATGTATCTGTACACCAAATTTCATTTCAATACGAGTATCCTTTCCTGAAATAATGAGAGGAAACCCTTAAATGTTGGCACATTTCAAAGTCCATTTTCCCCAATAATGTCAAAATGACTTCGTGGTTTGCTCATGGATAAAACTCCCAAAATCCATTTCGAAAATTGCCATAATTTCTTCAAATGATGCCGGAAATTATTCATACTTCATTAGGATACTGAAATGTGTATATAAATCAGCAGATCAAATGTTTTCAGGAAGTTGAAACTGTACGTTTCTGAGGAAGTGCGAAAACAAATAATGCAGCCGCCATCTTGGTGTTCAAACCCTCCTTAAATTCTACTTTATTCATTATGATTATGGAGAAGAACATTTGAAATGCATTTTTGATTCATCTCATATCAAGGACTACACCCAAGGTTTCATACCCTAAGTGCAAATACTGCATGTCACAAACTGCTTTAATTTTCAGAGTTTCCAATATACAAAATGATGACAAATTTTAATCCATATTTTTTGACATAAATTGTCATCAAATCCAATGGTAACCAGCATGGAATTCTGGGAGACAAATTGGAAAACATGTAAAAATGCCCCCGTTTTACAGTTTGACTCTCATGACAACCAGTGAAAGGATGAAATTACATATTGACCCTAAATAAATCAGCTTTAACCCATATTGAGGTGACCTTGACCTCTTTTAAAGTAGCCATATATCCACTTTTGGTTTCAACAGGTTATGGTACTTGAGTCTGAGTCATTACTAGTAATTTTTAAAGCCAACATTTTCAGTGTATCGAAAAAGATGCTTTATGCCTCCACTGTTTTCTTGCTATGCAAGAAAAAGGAGTGCAGACAGACATCAACTTAATACATGGCCTAATAATATCTGTTGTTTTAAAGCAAGCATACGTTGAACTCAAGATTGTTATAAATGTTAGAATCTCTGCAACACTTACCATTTGATGATCTAAGTGTTTATGGGATATGAATACAGCTTTAATCTTTGTTAGTGCATCATGGAATTTGGATCCATAGAACTGATAGAGTTGAGCTGTCACTCCAGCCCCACAGTCAAGTAATATAGATGATTTGTCACTACAATAAAAACCGAGACATCATAAATGACTGAACTATTCTATCCCCTCATCCCCCACCCCCTTAAAAAAATTACGACCATCATATATAGATGTACTATAGGCCTGATGGAGTTGAGCTGTCATGATTCACAACTGGCCAACAGTCTAGTTATATATATATCAAAGGACTGAAGGTCCTGAGAGATACTTCTTCTCAAAATTTATTGCCTGCAGATAAATGTTGAAATAGTTTAATTGTAAGGCAATGATGATGATTTTTTAACACAGGATGCATATATTTTTTCCATGTGCTCTATAAACAACACATAACCTTCAGTGTTGATATAAGTAAGACAACTCTATAACTTTTATGCAAACTTTTGAGTTATCTTTCCTAACATTGTCATAAACAATAATATATTATTACGCCACCAATGTGCAGTGAAAACAAGAATTATAGTTGGTATTATGCGATTCATTTATTTTATATGAAATTGAAACTGTTTTCAAGAAGGAGAATATTCTTGTTCTTGCATTTTGTATGTGGTAGACAGCAAATTTCTGAACTAGACACAGCACTATATTTTGAGGTAGGTGCAAAGCAGCAGTATCTTGATTTACATAATGTACATACAATACATTAAAATCATTCCACAGAATGCATGTGTCGCCTGCAAAAGATAGTGGCACTCGGGAATCACTTTTTTAGGGTGTGACATCCAAGTGTGATAGACAGACGGACAGATGGACAATGGACAAAGTGATCCCTAAGTGTCGCTATGCTTCACAGGCAACACAAAAATGTATGACAAAAATAGTTGCCAGAGTCACCTAATGCTCGACTGCATAGCATAATATCTCTCATGACAGCCAATTTATTTAAACTCCCTTTCTCAGGGAACAACATATATCAAGTCACATAAAAAATCTAAAGTTATAAATTAAAATTAGTTTATGGTGAACCAATGACAGAGGATACACTATGACAAAAGGTCACTTACGCTTTGCTCATATGAGCTGAAAAAAGCCCACACTCTGAGATGCAGAACACTGCATATATATAGGAAAATCCTAAACGAAACCATGAATCATCAGACATGGAAAGTTATGCTATCAAGTTCTAAATACATACCTTGTATGTTGAAATAGTTGCATGTTTTTTTTCTTGGTAATATGGCAGTTACTGGACTGATCTAAGAATGCATGACAGTAGGTCAAGGTCATATTTCAATAGTCTAACCCAAGATGCATCCAATATGCAAGTCTGGTGCATGTAGCACTTATACTTTTCTCAATATTGGCTTTTAAAGGTAAAATAATTCAAGCGGAAAAAGTAGGTCAAGGTCATTTTATGAAAGTTTGATCAAAGATACATCCAATATGCAAGTTTGGTACATGTAGCACTTATACTTTGCTCAATATTGGCTTTTAAAGGTAAAATCATTCAAGCGGGAAAAAGTAGGTCAAGGTCATTTTATGAAAGTTTGATCAAAGATACATCAAATATGCAAGTTTGGTACATGTAGCACTTATACTTTGCTCAATATTGGCTTTTAAAGGCAAAATCATTCAAGCGGAAAAAAAGTAGGTCAAGGTCATTTTTTGAAAGTTTGATCAAAGATACATCAAATATGTAAGTTTGGTACATGTAGCACTTATACTTTGCTCAATATTGGCTTTTAAAGGCAAAATCATTCAAGCGGAAAAAAGTAGGTCAAGGTCATTTTTTGAAAGTTTGATCAAAGATACATCAAATATGTAAGTTTGGTACATGTAGCACTTATACTTTGCTCAATATTGGCTTTTAAAGACTTTATTGCTATCTTAACATTTACCTTATCATCTCAACATTTGCCTTATCATTTGAAATAATTTTAAAAATCCCAACCCCAGGGGCTATATCCTCATCTGGATATATTAAATGATGTATAATTAAACATCTGCAACAAAAAAACCAACAGAATATGAATATAGGAAAGGTAAATGTGTAATCTTAACATTTACCTTATCATCTAGTTCGGACAACGCCGACGCCGGGGGTATTGCAATAGCTCTTTTGCACTAAAGTGCAGTCGAGCTAATAAAAATGACTGGACTATTTTAACCCCCTCCCCCCCTTTTCTATATCTGTGATATTGACCTATGACCTTGATTACAACATCATTTGTATAGACTGCAGAATGTATGAAGTTTGACCAAGATCTGTTAATGAATAACATCTCTAGAGTTTATTCAAGGATTTTGACCCATTAAAATCAGTGGTCTTGACCATTGACATATGACCTTAACTAGACTACAGACTGATCATATTGCAAAAAAGTATTTTGGCTCAATCATTTATAATGTCTGAAGATCACAAGATTTCATACACTTATATAGGAGACTTGAAGTCTCTGACAAGAATGAAGGTCTCCTGGTTGTTTGGTAAAATTCATCTAAGTGGCACACCCTTTTTCCAAGACCCTGAAGGTAAGAGGCTTAAGGCTGTACACAAGGATTTTATCAATTTCCAATCTGTGACCTATGACCTATGACTTAAAAATCAATAAGGTTCTTCCTCTTGCTATAAGGAATAAGGGAATGAAGTTTGGTCAAGATCTAATCAAACAGTTACTGTGTCCTCAAAGCTGTATACCAAAGAAGTGTGATAATTTTAGCCATTTTCAAACAGTGACCTTGACCTTTGACTTATGATCTTGAAAATCAATAGGTTTTTTCTTTTGCTATAAGGAATCGGTGTATAAAGTTTGGTCAAGATTTGATTAAAACTGTTATCTAGGCTGTATACAAGGATTTAAGCAATTTCCAATCTGTGACCTTGACATCTGACCTATGACCTTGAAATTAAATAGAGATCTTTCTCTTGTCATAAATAATAAGTGTATGAAGTTTGGTCAAGATATGGTCAAAACTTTATCCTCTAGGCTGTATACAGGGATTTTAGCAATTTCCAATCTGTGACCTTGATCTTTGGCCTAAGACCTTGAAAATCAATAGGATTCTTCCTCTTGCTATAAGGAATAAATGTATGAAGTTTGGTCAAGATCAGATCAAAACTGTGTCCTCTAGGCTGTATACAAAAGAAGTGTGACCTTCACACTAACTCACTTACACATGGACAATGGCGTTACTATACCCTCCTGCAACTATGTTGCGAGAGGATAATAAAAGCTTCATCATTTGTAGTAGCAGAGAATTTGGGAGCACAAACTTACAATTTCTACTAAAGGAGCAAATGACCAGACACATTTTCTAAGTCCTTGGGGGTAAGGCGCTCATACAAAATACCATGCGCAAAAGTAGACCACAGACACATTATATTGCAAAAGGAATTAAGTCTCCATCATTTGTATTGTAAGAGGAGTTGCGAGCACAAGATTACATAGAGTTATATTGGAGAAAATGACAACATCCATCAAGTCCCTGGGGGTCATGGGTCATACAAAATATCAGGTGCACAAGTAGACTACAGACCCATTGTATTGGAAATGGAATAAAACCTAGGCAACGCAAAGCCTAGCATCCCCTTGCACAGCAGGAAAATCAATGTGCCTTCTAGCCTGTATACATGGACAATCAATAAGGTTCATCCATCAGTCATAAGCAATAAGTGTGTGAAGTTTAGTCAAGATCCAATCAAAACTGCACCCTCTGGGCTATATACAATGATAATGACCATTTCCAATCTATGACCTTGACTTTTTACCTTGAAAATCGCTAAGATTTTTCCGCTTGTCATAAGCAATCAGTTTATGAAGTTTGATTAAGATCAAATCAAAACTGCATCTTCTAGGCTGTATACAAGGATTTGACTTTTTCCAATTTGTGACCTTAACCTTCGACATGTGACCTTAAAAATCATTAAGGTTCTTCCTCTTGTCATAAGGAACAATGTATGACGTTTTGTAAAGATCAAATCAAAACTGCACCCTCTAAGCTGTATAACGTTGGACATTAACCTTTTCCAATATATGACCTGGACCTTTGATCTTGAAAATCAATAGGAATCTTCCCCTCCTCATAAGCAATCAGTGTTTGAAGTTTGGTTAAGATCCAATCAAAACTGCATCCTCTAGGCTGTATACAAGGATTTTGACCATTTCCAATCTGTTGCCTTGACCTTTGACCTAGAAAATCAATAGGGTTCTTCCTCATGACATAAGCAATCAATGTATATTAACTTTGGTAAAGATCCAATAAAAACTGCATCCTCTAGGCTGTATACAAGGATTTTGTGACGTACTAACCCACACATTCACTTACACAAGAACCACTTGTTTTATATATTCCCCTGCAACTATATTGCAAATGGATAATTTCAAAAGTCTCAATCACTTATAGTTGCAGAGGAGTTGCAAGCACAAGATTGGCATCTTTGACAGTAATACAGCTGAAAAGTAGTTTCACATTTTGAGGTCGAGGTCACAAGGTCAAATTTGGTATCCATGGAAAAGTCTTGCCACATGGTATTCATATGTGAAATATGAAAGCCTTAACACCTAGAATTCAAAAGTTATGGCCAAGGTTAAAGTTTTTCAAATGTAGGTCAAACTCCAAGATCAAGGTCACAAAGTCAAAAATTTTGGTATCCACGGAAAGGTCTTGTCACATGAAATGCACATGTGAAATATGACAGCGCTATCACTTACCATTCAAAAGTTATGGCCAAGGTTAAAGTTTTTGTGGACAAACAGACAGATGGACAGACCAAAAACTTTATGCCCCTGAATCTCAAATTAAAAGGGCATAAAAAGTTGAAATATTTCACCAGACCGCTGCAAATTTATCAGATTTGACTGGTGATTCTGGTTTTCTGAAATTCAGAATGGGGGGGGGGGGGGGGGGGGGTATGAAGGAGGTTGATAGGGGTCTCTGCTGACTATAGTATCACCTTTTTTAAGGGTTAATATGACATACATACATACAAACAGACACACACGCACACACACACACATGTTGACAGGAAATCAGACCTGCCTTTTTAATAGCAAAAGTGTAATATTTTGCTCAAGAAAGTGTCAATTGTGGGAGTAAAGCGTATTGTAATTTTGAGAGAAAGCAATCTTTCCTGCTCAACGACTTAAATACAAATCAATCTTTGACAAGAAATTTATGCACTTTCTTATAGGAAATAAAAGAGATTTCTCCTAACGCTCAACTGAACAAAAATCATGTGTTTGTGAAACATAAATGCCCCTGTTGGCATATTTGTCAGTAAAACAGCTGAAAAGTAGTTCACATTTTAAGGTCAAGATCACAAGGTCAAATTTGGTGTCCATGGAAAGGTCTTGACACAAGGAATTCATATGTAAAATATGACAGCCCTATCACTTACGAATCAAAAGTTATGGCTAAAATTCAGTTTTTCAAAAGTAGATAAGCCTCCAAGGTCAAGGTAAAGAGGTCAATAGTTTTGGTATCCATGGAAAGGGTATTGTCACAAGGAATACACATGTGAAATATATGAAAGCCCTATCACTTACCATTGAAAAGTTATTGCCAAGGTTAAAGTTTTTCAAAAGTAGGTCAAACTCAAAGGTCAAGGTCAAGAGGTTGATAATTTTGGTACTTGTCAAAAGGAATACACATGTCAAATATAAAAGCCTTATCATGTGCCATTCAAAAGTTATGGCCAAGGTCATGGTCAACAGATCAATAATTTCGGTATCCATGGAAAGGTCAAGGTCAAGAGGTCAATAGTTTTGGTATCCATGGAGAGGGTATTGTCACAAGGAATACACCTGTGAAACATATGAAAGCCCTATCACTTACCATTGAAAAATTATTGGTCAAGGTCTAGAGGTTGATAATTTTGGTACTTGTCAAAAGAAATACAACATGTGAAATATGAAAGCCCTTTCACTTACCATTCAAAAGTTATGGCCAAGGTTAAAGTTTTTCAAAAGTAGGTCAAACTTCAAGGTCAAGGACACAAGGTAAAAATTTTTGGTATCTATGGAAAGGTGTTGTAACAAGGAATACATATGTGAAATATGAAAGCCCTATTACATACCTTTCAAAAGTTATGGCCAAGGTTAAAGGATTTGCGGAAAAACAGACAGACAGATAAAAAACTATATGCCCCTAAATCTCTGATTACGGGGGCATAAAAAAATTTCATGAACATGAGTTTAATTGTTTGCATAAAAATTGAAAATAGAACCAGTGTTTGTGAAACATGAATGCCCCAAGGGCATCTTTGTTAGTACTAACAACATTTCCTGTTCAGTAGGTGAAAGGTAAAGGTACAAAATGTTGGTATCAATGGAAAGGTTTTGTCACAAGGAAAACACGTGAAAAAAATGTGCATTTCTGACAAAGTCCGAAAAGACGTCAAAAATGCGTCAAAAATTTGACTTCCAAGTGGAACAAAAAAAAATCTTTAATCGCTGAGCGATACAAGTCCCCTTCCGGCATAATTCTATGTCCTATAACTCTGCTCAGAACGCTTCAATTAAGCATAAATTTAATAAAACCTGTGTTTGTGAAACACGAATGCCCGCCGGCGCCCTTGTTGGTATAAGCACTATTTTCTGTTAAGTACATGTATGTGAAAGGTCAAGGTCAGGGTCACTTTGTTAAATTTTTTGGTATCGATGGAAAAATCTTGTGACAAGGAATACACATGTGAAATATCAAAGCCTCATCACTTACCATTTAAAAGTTATGCCCAATGTTAAAGTTTTTGAAAAGCAGGTCAAAGGTCAATGTCAAGGTCATGAGGTCAAAAATTTTGGTATCATTGGAAAGGTCTTGTCACAAGGAATACACATGTGAAATATGAAAGCCCTATCACTTACCATTCAAAAGTTATGCCCAATGTTAAAGTTTTTGAAAAGTAGGTCAAAGGTCAAGGTCACGAGGTCAACAATTTTGGTATCAATGGAAAGGTCTTGTCACAAGGAATACACAATGTCATGTGAAATATCAAAGCCCTATCACTTTCCATTCAAAAGTTATGCCCAATGTTAAAGTTTTTGAAAAGTAGGTCAAAGGTCAAGGTCAAGGTCAAGGTCACGAGGTCAAAAATTTTGGTATCAATGGAAAGGTCATGTCACAAGGAATACACATGGGAAATATGAAAGCCCTATCACCTCCCATTCAAAAGTTATGTCCAATGTTAAAGTTTTTCGGACAAACAGACAAACAGACGGACAGGCCAAAAACTATATGCCCCCGAATCTTTGATTCCGGGGGCATAAAAATCAGTTCAAGATCAACAACAATAGCCAAGAAAAGTCCGTAAAACTGAAAATTTCATGAAATTTGCTAAGTCTAAGGGCCATCACTCTTTTGTAAAAATAGGTCAATCAAACCCATACTCGAACTTGATCTGTATAACACTAAGATGTATTCATATACCAAAGGTCTCGTCATAAAGAACACACATCTTTAATATAAAAGCCCTATCACTTCCCGTTCAAAAGTTGTGCCCAATGTAATTTATGTCAAAGGTCAAAGTCAATAAGCTTAAAATGCAAGATGCAAAGTGCCGAGTTGCAAAACTGGAATGTAAGTATGAATATGCAGACTTACAATGTACATTAAAGTACCGGTATATGGTCTTAACAGATGGCAAACATTTCTAGCACCTGCAAGGTATAGGATCCTTATATGATCCAGAAACAATTATCAAAAATCAAATTCAATGAATTGTGGTCTCCTGCTTTAAAAGGTTTACACATTTGTTTTGTTACCAAGCGAAAGTATATGAAAGTCCGATCATTTAAATGACCATCCAAAAGTTGTGGTCATGGTTAAAGTTTTTAAATGTGGCTCAACCTCCAATAACGAGGTCACAAGACCAGAATGTTGTTACCAACAGAGACGTCTTGTCAAAAGGAATACATGTGTGAAATATGAAAACCATATCACTTACCATTCAAAAGTTATGGTCATGGTTAAAGTTTTTGAAAAGTAGGTCAAACTCCAAGGTCAACGTCACAAGGTTAAAATGTTTGATATCCATGGAAAGGTCTTGTCACAAGGAAAACACATGTGAAATTTCAAAACCCAATCACTTACAATTCATAGTTATGGACAAGATGGAAGTTTTTGTGACTGACGGACAGATGGACAGATGAACCCATTTTAATGTCCCTGCGCTTTTGCGAAAGCGGGGGACAACTATTAGAGTTGTATGAATTTTTTACCATGAAATCAATAGGGAACTTCCTTGATTTATGGTTAAAAATTATTTCAAGTTTCATGATAATAGGTGCAATACAGGCTCTAATATGGTCCTAAGACCTATTTATAATCATCAAAAATCCAATGACCTTGACCTTTGGACCCTAAAATCAATGAGTCATCCGTGACTCATGGAAAACAGTTCTGTCAAAATTCATGATGATAGGTGCGATTCAGGCTCTCATATGGCTTGGAAACCATTAACAATCATCAAATCCAATGACCTTGACCTTTGACTCCAAATCAATAGGAGTCATCCTTGAAACATTTCTGTCAAGTTTCATGATAATAGGTGTCATACAGGCTCTTATATGGTCCAGAAACTCTTTTCTATCATAAAAGTCCTATGACCTTGACCTTTGAACCCCAAAATCAATAGGAGTCATCCTTGAGTCATGAAAAACATTTCTGTGAAATTTCTTGCTAATAGGTGCAATACAGGCTCTAAAATGATCAAGAAGCCATTTTCAATCATCAGAGTCCTATGACCTTGACGGCCGCCCGTCTCACATCAAATTAAGAGTTGAGTTTTGCAACTCGGCTAAAAATGTTGGTATGAATGAAAAGGTCTTGTCACAAGAAATACACATGTGAAATAGCGAAGCCCTTTCACTTTTCATTAAAAAGTTATGCCCAGTTAGTTTTTGCCACGGACAAACAGACAGACAGATGGACAGGCCAACAGCTATAAATTTGGTATCTGTAGAAAGGTCTTATTACAAGAAGTACATGAGAAAATACCTATGTGCTATCCCTTACCAGTCAGGAATTACAGTCAATCTATTCTTTTTAGAAAAAAAGCTCAAACATATGTAACATAAATTCATTCTGCTTGGAAGGATGTTAGCCATAAAACTGAGCAGCATAAGCATAGAGTGTAATATTAGGTCAAAATCGTAAAAGATATGCAAGATAGAGCCTAACATTAGGTAAAAAATAGTAAAAGACCCACTAAAATCATAATAGTAGGCAGGTCTGGGAAACCAAGAGATCCCTGAAGAAGAATTACATGTATACTTACTTTACATTTACAAGAAATCCTGACTGATTTCTGTATCTAGCAGAATACCCTGAAGTTCCTAGGAAAACCACCTCAGGATAAGATGAAGCTCCTTTAAAAATGAAGAAAATGATTTAGTAGAAAGCCTAACCATTCAAAAGTAATGCTAAATGTTAAAATTTTTGAAAAGTAGGTCAAAGGTCAAGGTCACGAGGTAAAAATTTGGTATCAATGGAAAGGTCTTGTGACAAGGAATACACATGTGAAATATCAAAGCCCTATCCCCTTCCATTGAGACGTTATGCCCAATGTTAAAGTTTTTCGGACAGACAAAATAACCGACAAACAGATGGACAGGCCAATACTATATACCCCCGAATCTTTGATTCCGGGAGCATAAATAGTATATGAGCAATTTCAGGGGAAGAGTTGAAAATGTTAAAAATGATCATCCCCCAAGCGTCTATGGTGACATTGACCTTAGTTCAAGTTATGCCCCTGACAAGGTTTTACTAATGGTGTTTATTGCGACCTTAAAATTTGACCTGTGACCTTGGTTCAATGTCATGACACACCCTTAAGTCCTAAGGAACATTTCTGTGTAATATCATTGAAATTCATCAACAGTTGGAGGAGTTGTGCCTTGGACAAGGTTTTGACCATGATTTCTATTGTGACCTTGACCTTTGACCATGACCTTGATTCAAGGTTACGACACAACCTTAGGTTCTAAGAAACGTTGTTATGAAATATCATTGAAATCCATCATTAGGGATAGAAGTTATGCCCCGGACAAGGTTTTGCTTATGGCATATTGTTACCTTGACCTTTGATCTTGTTTGGAGGTCATGACACACCCTTAGGTCCTAAGAACATTTCTGTGAAATATTATATAAATTCATCATCATTGAAATTCATCCCCAGGGAGGAAGAGTTATGCTCTGGACATGGTGTAATGGACAGACAGACAGATACAGGTTGATTCCAATATACCCCCCCCCCATTTTTGTTTGAGGGGGTATAATAATAAGCATTTTACAGTATTTGGTAAAGGACCTAACAACAGGAGATGCACACTCTTAAGCAAAATTAAGAGTCTTCCATAATATTGTGTGATTTACAGTTTTTTTCAATTGATTTCACTCACCTTTTAATTTACAGGAGGTTGCTTTTATCTGTGGTAAAATTTCTTGTAATTTCTCTTTATTTTTCAATATGTCCTCTTTCATCTGACCAAAGTCAACGTCTTCTTTCACAATTCTTGTTATAGAAGAAAAATTTATCAATTAAACTGAGTACAAATCATATCAAATTTATTTCAATGGATTACTTTAAAACTCTTTCTTATGCCCTGTTCAGAACAAAGAGCATGATTTCAAAGCCCTATACTGAATATTAAGACTTTCAAAAAGTCTTAAACGGTGAAATCATTGAAAATAACAATAAGCATGTGACATTTCGCATCAAAATTATGAAATTGAATAGCATGCTAGCCCTCGCCCATTATAATATTTATGCAATATGATAGACGTCTAATGCTAGGTTTACACTTAGCCATGATGCTCTACGATGTCCACGATTGAGCAAATCGGAGCTCCACAATTCTATAAATAAAATTGGTCTTCACACACTCTCCGACGCTCCATCACGCTCTGATACGCGCTGTAACGATTTGTCCGATTGTAGATGAGATCTGTTACGATTTGCATCTCGTTCTCTCAAGCTTCGTTGTGTTCCCATACGATCACCATGAGCTATTACGCTTTGCCACGCTCTATCACGGTTCCCTACGCTTATCAAGTTTTGTTGCGATCTGTTACGATGCAGGACTACGATTTGCCACGATTTAACACAATTTGATATGAATTAGACAGCCAGTTTCAATACCACTTGCAATATCCGAACAAGATTAAGCTTAATATCCAGGAGATGAAGAATTTATATCACAAAACGCTGGAAATGGCATTGATGAACCTTATTTGATCTTCTCTTTTTTCGATTATTAAAGGTAACATTTTTTGTTGAGCAAATCAAATCTTTGATTGCGTGTATATATTCAACTGGTTCAAAGACAATGAATGCAGCACCTAACTGATTATCAAGACATCTTTTCTAAGTCTGCTTTATATGTTAGAAATTGTTGCGGATGTTAAAAATTCTTGTAATACATCAAAAACACCGCTAAAGACGGTATGGCCGGATTGCAAAGTAAGTTTTTGTCACCAACTGGGTCTAGGTCACTAAGTCAAATATTACAGCATACATTGAGAGGTCTTGTCAGAGGCAACCTACATGTATAATATAAAGTTTCTACTGTATACAGTTCCTTACATTTTGCTTAAACCAGGAACTTTAACCAAAGTCTTTAACTAGGTCAAAGTCCAAGGTCAAGGTCACTAGGTCCAATGTTACGGCATAAATTGAAAGGTCTCGTAATGGGCAACCTAAATGTATAATATAAGGTTTCTACTGCATACAGTTCCTTAGATTTTGCTTAAACCAAGAACTTTAACCAAAATCTTTAACTAGGTCAAAGTTCAAGGTCAAGGTCACTGGGTCAAATGTTACGGCATAAATTGAAAGGTCTCATCATGGGCAACCTACATGTATAATATAAAGTTTCTACTGCATACAGTTCCATAGATTTTGCTTAAACCAGAAACTTTTACCAAAATCTTTAACTAGGTCAAAGTCCAAGGTCAAGGTCACTAGGCCCAATGTTATGGCATAAATTGAAAGGTCTTGTCATGGGCAACCTATATGTATAATATAATGTTTCTACTGCATACAGTTCCTTAGATTTTGCTTAAACCATGAACTTTAACTAGGTCAAAGTCCAAGGTCAAGGTCACTAGGTCAAATGTTACGGCATAAATTGAAAGATCTCGTCATGGGCAACATACATGTATAATATAAAGTTTCTACTGCATACAGCTCCATAGATTTTGCTTAAACCAGGAACTTTAACCAAAATCTTTAACTAGGTCAAAGTCCAAGGTCAAAGTCACTAGGTCAAATGTTACGGCATAAATTGAAAGGTCTCATCATGGGCAACATACATGTATAATATAAAGTTTCTACTGCATACAGTTCCATAGATTTTGCTTAAACCAGGAACTTTAACCAAAATCTTTAACTAGGTCAAAGTCCAAGGTCAAGGTCACTAGGTCAAATGTTACGGCATACATTGAAAGGTCTTGTCATGGGCAACCTTCATGTATAATATAAAGTTTCTACTGCATATAGTTCCTTAGATTTTGCCTCAACCAGAAACTTTAACCAAAATGTTGACGGCAGACGGACGGACGGACAGACGGACGGACGGACGGACGGACGGACGGACAGACGGACATCGTCAATCTATAGACCGGAATTGCTTTGCAATCCGGCCAAAAACGGGTTGTCTTATTATAATTTTCATTATAGGAATATTGGAATCACAATGAATCTTGTAGATCGTGGACTGAATCGTGGAAACCGTAACAAATCGTCAAAGAGCGTGAGTGAAAACGTAGTGGATCGTAGGAGAACGTGTTTCACCAAGATCTCCTACGATCGCATATTACGATCTGTTGTGCTGTTACGCTCTACTACGCTCCACTATGCTCTCTCACGATGTAAGGATCAATCGGGACAATCATAGCAAATTTTTTGAGAATCAAAAATTTTGCCACGACCTCTGCCATCTCCTACGATCATCACGATTCTACCACGCTCTCTTACAATCGTCCCGATTCAATCCTACGCTCTCTTACCATCTCTACGATTCACCTCAATCGGGGCAATTGGGGCGATCGTGGCTAAGTGTAAACCTAGCAACTGTCCATCAAATGTTTCATGGGAGAGGTTTGGCGAGCATTTAAAATTTTAAGATTTGTGTGTAAAACACGATGATTTTCCATTGTTTTTCATTATTCAGGAGAAATGATATCAGAATATGATGTCCATAGCTGGCCATCTTGATTTAGACTGAATAGAACAAGAGGCCCAAGGGGGCCACAACGCAAAGAAAGGGTCAATTTGAAGGAGGTCCCTTGCTTCCTGTAAAGTTTGATGAAAATTTGTGCAGCCCTTGCAGAGGAGATGTCGAAAATGCATAAGCAAATTAAAGCCCTTGGCAGCCATATTTGTTGATTGATCAGCATGAAAAACAAAACCTGTGTTTGTGAAACACGAATGCCCCCGTCGGCATCTTTGTTAATATTTGAATCATTTTCTGTCCAGTAGGTGAAAGGTCAAGGTCACGAGGAAAGAAATATTGGTATCAATGGAAAGGTCTTGTGACAAGGAATACACATGTGAAATATCAAAGCCCTATCACTAACCATTCAAAAGTTATGCCCAATGTTGAAGTTTTTGAAAAGTAGGTCAAAGGTCAAGGTTAAGGTCACAAGGTTAATAAATTTATGAATCGCAAGCGATATAATGCGACTTCCGGCATTAATCCATGTCCTTCAACTCTGCCTTGACCTTAACTTACACCTAAAGATGAGTCCAACACAAAAATAAGTTCAATATGTGTATTAGAAGAAGGTCTGGAAAATAGGAAAATTTAATAAAATTTGCAATGAGGCCATACCTTTTTTAAGAACAAATAAATCAAACCCAACTTCAACTGATTCTTTATCATACTATAATGTATCTGCATACCGAAAATCAGCTCAACATCTACAACAACAGACATGAAAGACTGGAAACTGAGAAGTTCATGAAATTCAGGGGAAATAACTCCTGTAAAAATTGGTCAATCAAATTGAAGACAAACTTGATTTGTATCACACTGAGATATATTCACATACCAAAAATGATTTCAATATCTGCAATACCTTGGAAGAAAAGTCCGGAAAACTGAGAATTTCATGAAATTTGCTAAGTCCAAGGGCCATAACTCTTGTAAAAATAGGTCAATCGAAACCAAACTCGTACTTGATCTGTATAACACTAAGATGTAATCTCATTTAAAAAATCATTTCAATATCTACAACAACAGCCGAGAAAAGTCCGGAAAACTGAGAATTTCATGAAATTTGCTAAGTCCAGGGGCCATAACTCCTGTAGAAATAAGGCAATCAAATTAGAACACAAACTTGATTTGTATCACACTGAGATATATTCACATGCTAAGAATGATTTCAATATCTGCAATGCCATGGACGAAAAGTTCGGAAAACTGAGAATTTCATGAAATTTGCTAAGTCAAAGGGCCATAATTCTTGTGAAATAGGTCAATCAAAACCAAACTCGAACTTGATCTGTATAACACTAAGATGTAATCACATATAAAAAATTATTTCAATATCTACAACAACAGCTGAGAAAAGTCCGGAAAACTGAGAATTTCATGAAATTTGCTAAGTCCAGGGGCCATAACTCTTGTAAAAATAGGTCAATCGGAATCAAACTCAAACTTGAGCTGTATAACACTTAAATGTATTCACATAAAAAAGATTATTTCAATATCTGCAATACCTTGGAAGAAAAGTCCGGAAAACTGAGAATTTCATGAAATTTGCAAAGTCCAAGGGTTTTTTAAAAGTAGGTCAAAGACAAACTCCAATGTCAAGGTCACAAGGTAAAAAATTTTGGTATCAAGGAAAGGTCTTGTCGCAAGGAATACACATGTGAAATATGAAAGCCCTAACAATTACCACTCAAAAGTTAGGGCCAAGGTTAAAGTTTTTCAAAAGTAGGTCAAACTCCAAGGCTAAGGTCACAAGGTCAACAATTTTGGTTTCCATGGAAAGGTCTTGTCACAAGGAATACACATGTGAAATATGAAAGCCCTATCATATACCACTAAAAGTTATGGGCAAGGTTGAATTTTTTCAAAGGTAGGTCAAACTCCAAAGTCAAGGTCACAGGTCAAAGATTTTGGTATCCATGGAAAGGTCTTGTCACAAGGAACACACATGTGAAATATGAAAGCCCTATCACTTACCATTCAAAAGTTATGGCCAAGGTCAAAGTTTTTGCAGAAAAACAGAGAAACAGACAGACATAAGGACGGACAGACCAAAAACTATATGCCCCCGAATCTTCGATTACGGGGGCATAAAAACTTCTTAACGTTGATACCCAAATCTTCCTAACATGTGCACTCAAGCAGAAACTGTAGGTCATGACCTACAATTGAAGGTAAATTTGTGATCTGCTCATAAAGGCGCATCATCTGTGCAAGTTTGGCCTTCCTAGCACTTAAAACTTTTAACATGGATACCCAAATCTTCCTAACATGTGCACTCAAGCAGAAAATGTAGGTCATGGCCTACATTTGGAGGTAGATTTGTAATCTACTCATGAAGAAGCATCATCTGTGCAAGTTTTGCCTTCATAGCACTTCTAATAGAGAAATAAAACTTCTTAACAATGATACCCAAATCTTCCTAACATGTGCACTCAAGCGGAAAATGTAGGTCATGACCTACATTTGAACATAGATTTGTGATCTACCCATAAACATGCATCATCTATGCAAGTTTGGCTTTCCTAGCACTTATGATAAAGAAATAAAACTTCTTAACATACTAGTGCGGACGCAACAGACAAAGACGCAGATGCTGACGACAGGGTGATAGCATTAGCTCCCTCTCGCTTTGTTAGATGAGCTAAAAAGTAGCTCAAATTTGACAAAATTCAAAAGCGTCTTATTGTCGATGTTAACTGCATGGAAATTGTTCATTTGCTGTTCTAGATAAACGGAGAGGAGAAGTCTTGCAGATTATATTGATATATAAGCTTAAAATGCATCATAGATGCAAAGTGCCGAGATACAAAACCTGAATGTAAGTATGAATATGCAGACTTAAAATAGACATGAATTGTAGAACTATATAGTCTCGACAGATGGGAAACATCACCAGCACGTTTCAGGTTGATACACATTCATATATAATTCAGAAACCATTTTCAATTACCTGAGTCCTATGAATCTGACCTTTGATCTTTTGATCACAAAATCAATAGGGGTCATCCTTGATTCATGGAAAACATTTCTAGCAAGTTTCATGATTATAGGTGCAATACAGGCTCTAACATAGTCTGGAAACCATTTTCAATCATCCACATCCTTTGATCTTGACCTTTGACCTTTTGACCTCAAAATCTATAAGGGTCCTCTTTGATGAATATTAAACATTTCTGGCAAGTTTCATGATCATAGGTGCAATGCAGGCTCTAATATGGTCCGGAAACTGTTTTCCATAATCAGAGTCCTGTGACCTTGACCTTTGAACTCAAAATCAATACAGGTCATCCTTGATTGATTGGAAACATTTCTGGCAAGTTTCATGATCATAGGTGTAATACAGGCTCTTGTATAGTCTGGAAACCATTTTTAATAATCAGAGACCTGTGACCTTGACCTTTGACCCCTATTATCCTTGACTCATGGTGAGTAAGTGTATGAAGTTTCATTACACTAGCATGTATAATACTTGACTTATAGTCATGAAAATAGGAGCAATACACACTCTTCAATGATCTGGAAACCATTTCAAACAAGTTTCATGAAAAAAAGGTGCAATACACACTCTTATATGATCTGGAAACCATTATGAAATATCAGAGTTCTATGACCCTGATCTTTTGACCCCAAAATCAAAGGGGGTCAACCTTGATTCATGGGAAACTTTTCTGGCAAGTTTCATGATCATAGGTGCAATACAGACTCTTATATTATCCAGAAACCATTTTCAACCATCGGAGTACTAATACCTTGACCTTTGACCTTTTGATCCCAAAATCAATAGGCGTCATCCTTGATTCATGGGAAACATTTCTGGCAAGATTCATTATCATAGGTGCAATTCAGGCTCTTATATCATCCGGAAACCATTTTCAACTATCAAAGTACTATGACCTTGACTTTGACCCCAAAATCAATAGGGGTCATCCTTGACTCATGGTTAGTATGTGTATGAAGTTTCATTGCACTAGCATGTATCATACTTGACTTAAAGTCCGGAAACCAATTGTTGACATCCGCCTGCCCAACCACCCAGACGCCCGCCCCTCTCACATCAAATTAAGAGCCAAGTTTTGCAAATTGGCTAATAATACATCAAAATCAATTAAGATTTAATCCTCCAGTTAGATAATTAAAATTGACCACTCGCATTGAATGAAAGTTTGTGATAAGACGCCGATCAGTATCGCGTTTGTTCTTGTTTACATAATTATGGGCAGTACATTGTAAAGACTGTGTTATAAAAACCAAGATTACTTCATAATTGGCCCTTTATATGGGTTACGAAGTATTATTGCAAAATGTTTTCATTTAAATCAAGTAAAAAGAAACAATTCAATACAGTAAAGTATTTTTCAATGACGAAATTAATTAGTGACTGGTCATTTCAGTATCATTTATCTTTATATTAAGGCAGCATATGATAAAATTACAACAGGTAACTAAATTAATAATTTGCATTTTTATTTCAGAGTATTTCCTTTAGATTATAGCCCGAGTAAATCTGAATCACATCAAAAGTCACTTAATAGGGGGTCATTTCAATTTTGAGTTGTTAGTCATGTAAGGCAGTGAGTCGCTAAAATCAGGTCCATAATATAGTGAAATTATAGTGGATTTAATATAGGTCACATATGACAGGCAGTCGTTAAATTCAGTGAGTCTCTAAGCAGGTTTTACTGTATTGGTATCAATGGAATAGTCCTGTCACAAGTTATACACATGTGAAATATCAAAGCCATATAACTTACCATTCAAACATATGCCAAATGTAAAAGAGCTCTACCTATTACATGTACCATTCAAAAGTTATGCCAAATGTTGAAGTTTTTGCCAATGATAAACAGACAAACTGGAAAAAAAACTATATGCCCCCGAATATGATTCCAGACTCCAAATTGGTTGAGGTCTATGAGTACTTACTTCCTGTAAAGTTTCGTCAAATTCTGTGAAGCAGGTTGCAGAGGAGATTTCGAAAATGCATCAGCCAATCAAAGCCAATGGCAGCCTTATTTGTTGACCGATCAGCAGAAAAGACACAACTTGGTAGAAGTCCTTGAGTTCTTGCTACCCCACTGATGACCTATCTTGATAATATTTATGAAGCATTTGTATGAGAAGGGTAAAATTCTAAAGTCATGGAAGCCTGGTATAACCAGAAGTTGCTGATGAGACTGAATTCATAAGTTCTCCTGGTTCATTTGTACAATATACACTCAAGAGAATGTATATATGTACATATCAAGGCTTTTCCACAGATATACGTGCTCTTTAAGCAAATTATTCGTGTTTCATCCATAGTTTATGCGTAGTTTGTGCATTGTTCTTGCGAGATTTGTTTGTCGAAATTTCACGCTTTAAAACCAACTTTTCCACGTATTCCCGCAGATAAATCCAGATTTTTATTATTCATTCGTAAATTATTCACAATTTATACGTAAATGGCTGTGTGACAGGGCCTTTAAGTCTGAAGAATTACATCTACGAAAATACATGGACTCTTTGTTGTAAAAGCTCCTTAAATTTCAGTTTCTAGGAGTCTGTATACTGTTTGCTCCTTTAGTACAAATGACTGCTGCAGAATTTCTCAAAAATTTTAAAGCCTTTTTCTCGAGTACATGAAAACTTACTTTTGTGTTGTAAAAGGCTGTAACTGATACATCATTCCATTTTCTGCATGAACAACTTGGCTACTTAAGTCAGAAGTACTGTAATAGGATGATTCAGAGATGCCAGGTAACAATTCCGGGAACAAAGATTCATTTAAAAGATTAAGGCCAGCGTAGTATTGTAATATCGCTCTATGATAACTCGGATTAGTTTTACTGTGGAGGAGAAGATGTCTTGTCTTTGATCCGAATCTGAAAGTAAAGCATAGAGTTCTTACAGAATTAAGGGATCATCAAATGTCCAGCACCGCATCTGTAAAAAGATCTTGGTATAATATAGAGACCAAAATGGGACTTCTTATTTTGGCCTACACAAATATCAGTTACTTAATATTTGCCAAACATTCTAGATCAGATTAAATGCTAATCACCTTATTGAGTTAATCACCCTGGAGAGTACTGTTTCAATTTCCAAAAAAAATCCTGAATCAGCTAAAAAGAAATACACTGCTAAACATTGTATGGCCGGACTGCAAAGTAAGTTTTTGTCATGAACTGGGTCAAGCTCACTATGTCAAATATACAACATAAATTGAAAGGTTTTGTCAGAGGCAACCTACCTGTATCATATTATGTTTCTACCTTGTATGTAGTTCCTGAGATTTTGCTTAAACCAGAAACTTTACCAAAATCTTTAAGTAGGTCAAAGTCCAAGGTCAAGGTCATTAGGTCAAATATTACCGCATTTTGAAAGGTCTTGTCATTGGCAACCTTCATGTGTAATATAAAGTTTCTACTGCATAATGTTCCTCAGATTTTGCTTCAACCAGAAACTATGAGCAAAATCTTAAACTAGGGCAAAGTCCAAGGTCAAGGGCACTAGGTCATATGTTACTGCATAAATTGAGAGGTCTTGTCAAGGGCAAGCTACATGTATGATATAAAGTTTCTACTGCATAGACTTCCTTAGATTTTGCTTTAACCAGAGACTTTAACCAAAATCTGTAAGTTGGTCAATCCAAGGTCAAGGTCACTAGGTCAAATGATACGGCATAAATTGAAAGGTCTTGTCATGGGCAAGCTACATGTATAATATAAAGTTTCTACTGCATACAGTTCCTTAGATTTTGCTTCAACCAGAAACGTTTACCAAGATGTTGACTACAGACGGACAACAACAATCTATAGACCGGAATTGCTTTGCAATCCGGCCAAAACTTCTCCTGTGAATAATTACTGACTTTTGTACCTGTGAATTAATTACTGACTTTTGTGCCTGTGAATAATTTATACTTGCTTTTGTACCTGTGAATAATTACTAACTTTTGTACCTGTGAATAATTACTGAGTTTTTACCTATGATAATTACAGACTTTTGTAACCTTTGAAGTATAAACATATGTGCCAAGGAAGTTTTGAATTTAAAATTTTCTTCTTGTAATTTGAGCAAAATCACACAAGATCTTGAAATAATTTTCCAGTCTGGTAAGTATCCATATGCATGTATAATTATCCAAACTTTATTTTCGAAAGGTTAAATAATTTATATGTTATCATTTGGAAATCCCTATTAACACCTACATATCCTAACAGTAACCTTGACCTATTGACCTCAAAATCATTAAGTATCTTCCCCATATAACGAGTATCCATATATGTATATCCACATATGACTTGGACAGGTGAAGATTCAAAATGTGACTTGTAAATCTGTACTTTTCAATGTTGAGCTAGTTTCATCTACAAAGTATAAAATATATGCAACTGAAATACCTTATGATAAAGTCCTGATATTTCTTGTGATTAACAATTTCCATTGGAGTCATATGAACCACAAGTTCTGTGAAGTCTTTGTCCCTTTCTGCATCTTCATGTGTATGTTGCGAATCAAAACAAGACTGTATTTTTTCAGATAACAAAAGCTCATCCAAATGTTCAATAGACGGACATTCAAGAACTGAAAAGGGAGAAAAAAAGCTCAATGTTTGTGAAACATAAATGCTCCTAGTGGCAGCTTTAATAATACAAGAGGCCCAAGAGGGCAACATCGCTCATCTGAGTTCCAAAAAAAAGAATGATAGTGGACATTTTGGTGGAGGATATGGAGTACTTGCTTCCTTTAAGGTTTCATGAAATTATGAGCATCAGTTTTGGAGATGTTGAAAATGTGTCAGCCAATTGGAGCCTTCGGTGACCATATTTGTAAGCCAATCAGCCCGAAAAACACAATCTTTGTTGAGATCATAAGTACTTGCATCCTGTAAGGTTTCGCAAAATTCTGCAACAGCTGCACAGATAGTCTGGGATGTATCACTGGGTTGGGTGCACCACCACGGCCTTACTTTGTAGCATTTTTTGCGCTCTTTTAGATAATCAAAGCACCGAAAGCACGAAACCAAATGTCAAATCTGTCTGTCAAAAATATTTCAAAGGACCAATTTAGTTTGTTAAAAGAAACAATAGCTTACTTTAATTTAATTTTCATAGAGGTGCATGCTTCCCCTACAAATCAGCACTATATAGAAATGTTTCAAGATGAGGATCCAGATCATCCAAAAAACTGCACTAATATTCAGCTATGATAACTTTCAAAAATAATCCAAGATTACATAGTTTTCAAAGACCACGCCCATTTTCTAGGACCATGGGGGTCAGGGGCTCAAACAAAATGTCAGGTGCACAACTAGACCACATACCAAAGAGAATGTAAAAGAATTAACTTTCTATCTCCTATGGTTTCAGAGGAGTTGTGAGCACAAGAATTGTTTACTGATGGACGGATGGGCGGATGGACCGACGGACGCTGGACGAAGGGTGATGACATAAGCTCGACTGGTCAGAGATCAGTAAAGCTAAAAATCACTCAAGTGGAAAAAAAGTAGGTCAAGGTCATTTTAAGAAAGTTTGATCAAAGATACATAAAAAAAAAACATAAGGTAATCAAAGATTACATAGCTCGCCTATACAGGATTTTGTCAGAAACCAGGTTAAAGTTTTTTGAAAAGTAGGTCAAAGTCCATGATCAAGGTCACTAGGTCAAAGGTCATCATTACAAATGAAAGGTCTCGTCACAAGGTATCTACATGTGAAATATCAAAGCCCTACCCCTTATAGTTCAAGAGATATAGCCCAGGTTAATTTTTTTTTATTTTTTTTTTTATCATTTATTTTTTTTTTTCATTCTACATACAATTTACATACTATAATATCGTAATGTATGAGTAGAATGGTTTTTAATGAAAGGAGAAGAAGAGGAAGAAGAGAGAGAGAGCGAGAGAGAGAGAGAGAGAGAATGAGAGAGAGGACAAATACAGGTACATCTTTCATACACACATTTATACCACAAATTACTCATTGTTATCAAATATGTGTGACAACAAGTTCCATCTACTCTTAAAAATTAAGTATTTCTTTTTGTGAAAATATATTGATTTTTCGATGAAGTAATATGACTTAAGCTCTATCAAAAAAACTCTGATAATTGGAATACTCTTATTCATTTTTTGTTTACATATATGTTTTTTTTTGCCAGGGTTATTACAAGATTTAACAACTGTTGGTTTTTTTGCATTTTTTTCATGAGACAAATATCATTATTGGTGAAAGTTATTTGAATATTACAGTTTTGAAAAAGCCATATTTCCAAGTCTTTCCAAAAATTTTCAACATGTTTGCAGTTGCAGAAAAGATGTAAAATTGTTTCTGGATTTTCATTACAGAAAGTGCATAAATTTGAACTTAACATATTGAATTTGAATAACATATCATTTGTTCCGATACATCTATGGATTATTCTGTATTGTAGCCACCTTAGAGTAGTATCGTGTGTAATTTTAATAGCATTCGAATTAATGAGTTTCCAATCATTGTCATCAATATCTAAATCTAGAGATGATTTCCATTTTTCTTTATAATTCTGTTTATATTTTAGATTAAAGATGAAGACATCATACACTAAAAGTTTACTGTTCTTATTTCTTAATATTGTTCTGATAAATAAAGGGATGATCGGAAAGCACAATTTGAAAGATGAAACTTCACTTTTGAAGAGCAATGGCCATCTTTTAGTAATGCTTTGTCTTATTCCGTAAAACTGTGTAAAAGATGGAGCAAAGTCAAATTTTTGACAAAAATGTTCATAACTAATAAGTGAACTAGTTTCATCAATAAAATCGTGAATATATCTGATACCTTTTTTGAACCATGATTCATAGAATATTGACTTATTATCTATTTTTATATCATTGTTAAACCATAGTTCATTGTGCATAATTACTTCATTAGTTTCATGATTTTTGATTGTTTCTTTAAATTCAACATAGCACAAAAGAGTGTCTTTCCAAAATCTATTGTTTATACGTTTTGCAATCTTTTTTATAAAGTCTGAACCAAATATGAAAAATTGATCTTTTTTAGTTTTAGTTATGTTTTCGAAAAGTAGGGTCCAAGATGAATCACTAATTAGTAATCTTTTTATCCAGGTTATTTTCATAGATTTCATAAATGATTTTAAATGAATCATATTAAGACCACCATTTTTGTAATTTTGAATAATTTGTTTCCTTGAGATTTTATCAGGTTTTTGTTTCCATAGGAAAGAGAAAAATAGTTTATCTATTTCATCAATAATATCTGGATCTGGGTTGGGTAAGGATATAAAAAGGTGTGTTAACTTGGGTAACATGAGTGTCTTAATTACTGTTATTTTACCCAAAGGACTCAACATTCTTTTTGACAACTGACCAATAAGATCTTTTATATCTTTAAGTTTTTTGTGGTAATTAAGTTCTGGAATTTTATTCATATTGGTTGAAAAAATTATTCCAAGAAATGTGAATTCCTCATCTGTCCAAATTAACGAATAATCATTACACAAAATATCTTTACTATGTTTTTTGGACCCTAGCCAGATACATTTTGTTTTTTCAATATTCGGTTTAAGACCTGAGAATTTTGAGAATTGAGTAAGTAGAGATAGAGCTTTTTGGAGAGAATTATCTGAACCATCTAGTAATAGAGCTGTGTCATCAGCATATTGGAGGATTTTAATTTCAGCATTTAGAATTTTAATACCTTTTATGTTTTAACTGTTTCGTATGAGAAGTCCTAATATTTCAACACATAAAATGAAAATGTAGGGAGAAATCGGGTCGCCTTGCCGGCATCCACGACCTATACTGAAGAAGTTAGAGAAGGTTCCATGTTGTATAACACACAATTTAAAGTCATTGTTTAAGCAATTAATGTAATTTCTAAATTTATCTCCAAAGTTAAAGTATTTAAGAACATTATCGATGAATTTCCAAGAGACAGAATCAAAAGCTTTTTCAAAGTCCACGTTAAAGTTTTGTCTACAGACGACGAGGACGTCTACAGAAGACAACGACCCCGAGGGTATGGCATAAGCTCTCCCGACTTTTTCGTCCCGGCGAGCTAAAAATATGCTAGTTTGATACATGTAGCACTAATACTTTGCTCAATATTGGCCTTTAAAGGCAAACTCACTCAAGCGAAAAAAGTAGGTCAGATGCTGCATCCAATGCATGGGTTCACCTCAGCATCCCAAGATGAATCACTGGTGCAAGTTTGGTTACTGTAGCATCAGTACTTTGTCAGATACTGAACTACACCAAACTTCTTAACCAAGCCACTATGACCTACCCAAACTTCTTAACCAAGTCAATCAAGCGGAAAATGTAGGTCAGATGCAGCATCCCATGCATGGGTTCCTCTCGGCATCCCAAGATGAATCACTTGTGCAAGTTTGGTTACTGTACAACTATAGCATCAGTGCTTTGTCAGATACTGAGCTACCCAAAACTTCTTAACCAAGCCACTCTGAGCTACCCCAAACTTCTTAACCAAGTCAATCAAGCAGAAAATGTAGGTCAGTGCATGGGTTCACCTCAGCCTCCAAAGATGAATCACTTGTTCAAGTTTGGTTACTTTAGCATCAGTACTTTGCCAAATACTGAGCTACCCCAAACTTCTTAACCAGATGCGGACGCGTGGGGGTATAGCATTAGCTATCATGTGACATGATATTCGCCATCCTATTGGCAGAAACTAGTGCGAGGTGCAATAAAGGTCAAAGGTCATTAGGGTAAATTAGACAGTTGATGCTAAATATTACAAACACTCCATCAATATAAAATTTCATAAGTTTGTTCAAGCATTTGTTTGAGTATTTCAAACTTTCAATTTTCCTTTTACCTTTGTGGTAAGCGTAAGTATACTTAACATTATTATACTTACCAATGATTTTTTGGCCTTGGTAAATTACAGCATCAGCCACAAGGTCAACGTTTATCTGAAACATAGGGTAATCAAAGATTACATACTGTAAAATCATTTATTTTCGTGGGTTTAAAATTTCGTGATTTAGAGGCTGAAACTGTTTTCGTTGACATTTAATTTCGTCGATTTCTGTCTTTCAAAAAATTTTTTTCATTAAATACAAGAATAAAAATGAAAGAAATAAAACGCCGTAAATTACTTTAAACGAGTGAAAGAATTGTACTATAATATGTCACTGTAGCTGTACGTTTTGCAAGTTAACGTCATATAGTGTTTTTGTTCTTATCATTTTACTCAGACAATGTTATCTTTCCTATTGTCGACGATACATGTAATCACTGACCGATTTAACAAAATTTCAATAGAATATGTGTCTTTGCCGAGTTTGCGTTCTCGTAATAGAATACGTAGCGACAATAAACATACTTCCCGAAAGCTGAAATCTAATACGAAAATAAAATTGTATTGTATAAGAATCATAAAACTCGCTACCCCCGAGCTCTTACTCGCCCAAACATAGCTTGTCCTTGCATTGTCAGATTTGTTTCTGTCTTGCCGGTTTTAACAATCAATCATGTATTTGGCTATTTAATTGTTTGTTTGGCTATTTAATTGTTTGTTTGGCTATTTAATTGTTTGTTTGGCTATTTAATTGTTTGTTTAGCTACGACCATAATTAGAATGCTTGGCTTCATTGCTAATGACCTTTGGAATAAAATAGTAGTTATTTGATTTTCAAGCGTTGCGATTCTAGTGCCATGTTCATGCAATATCAGTAGGTGGATTTTTTTAAGAGACCGATGTCTCCGACGGTTACTACGCATTCGAGATTTGTAAAGGCAAATAAACGAAATTAAAGAAGAAAATTTCTAAAACGGAGCACATTTTTTTTTTTACAGACAATGAAAGAACAAACTTGTGTCAATAATGTAGGACATGTTCAGTAAGATCTCAATTACGTATTTTTTCCATCAAACTCAAAGCAAATTTTCGTCATGGATTTAATTTTGTTGTTTTTTACTACCCACGAAAATAACGAAATTAAATCCCCAACGAAAATTTATGATTTTACAGTAGCTCGCCATAGCAGGTTTTTGTCAAAAATAAAATAACTTCCAAAGGTACAAAAAGTTTTGTCAGGAGGATTCTATCCATCTAATGTTAGTCTCATCCCCTAGATGGCTAAAGATACAGCCAAAGTATGAGATTATATGAAAGTAATTAAATAGTAGCTTAATGGTTAAGGTCAAAGTCTAAGGTCAAGGTCACTGGGTCAAAGGTCATGGTCTCAAATGAAAGGTCTCATCACAAGGAATCTACATGTGAAATATCAAAGCCCTACCCCTTGTCGTTGAAGAGATATAGCCCATGTTAAAGTTTTTGAAAAGTAGGTCAAAGTCCAAAGTCAAGGTTACTAGGTCAAAGGTCATGGTCTCAAATAAAAGGTCTCATCACAACATCATCTACATGTGAAGTATGAAAGCCCTACCCCTTGTGGTTGTAGAGATATAGCCCAGAATAAAGTTTTTGAAAAGCAGGTCAAAGTCCGAGGTCAAGGTCACTAGGTCAAAGGTCATGGTCTCAAATAAAAGGTCTTGTCACAAGGTATCTACAAGTGAAATATGAAAGCCCTTACCCTTATGGTTGAAGAGATATAGCCCAGGTTTAACAATTTGAAAAGCAGGTCAAAGTCCGAGGTCAAGGTCACTAGGTCAAAGGTCATGGTCTCAAATAAAAGGTCTTGTCACAAGGTATCTACATGTGAAATATGAAAGCCCTACCCCCTATTATGGTTGTAGAGATATAGCCCAGGTTCAAGTTTTTTGAAAAGTAGGTCAAAGTCTAAGGTCAAGGTCACTAGGTCAAAGGTCATGGTCTCAAATGAAAGATCTCGTTAAATCGTTATATCTTTTTTTAATGCCATAAATAATAGTAATTATAGGCTGTCTGTTCCCTGATGATGGCCCACTGACTATTAATTCGATTCAACATACTCTTTTCGTTTTTTCCTGTTTATTCATAATGAACAATTAATAGTTCACTCTTTATTTTTTAAAATGTTGATTATGAATGAAATGAAGATGTACATGTTATGCCGACTTAATCAATACAGTTGGCGGTTCAATATTGTCAGTGGTCAACCGTATTCAAAACTTTTTGAACTAATATGACTTCCAGGTTTTAAGTCTCATTTTTTCAGGTGATTTTTTCATAATTCCTCTTTTGGAAATTAAGAGTGATTTTTTTGGGAAAAAGAGAGGAAATTTGGCATTGGGAAGGGGCCGAAATTCGGCCCCAAAACAAGGAAAAAAAAAAACCCTGGCGACAGGCCTCGAAATAACAGTTTTATTGCCACAAGCTTAAATCCAAAATCTACAAGCTAAATCATGATTAAGAATAAAGCCTACGCTCACGCAGCAAGATACGCCCGTTGGGATTTTTTTCACAACACCAAAATATCTAAGTCCCATAACTCCATAAGGACAAATTGGATGAACCTGAAAATCGAAAGGCGGCTTCCTCTTCAAAGTCTGATCAAAATGTACAAATATCATGAAAATCTGTTGACACATATTCAAGTTATTGCGTTCCATGCACCTATATTTTGCCCTTAGATTAACATGTATGTGCATATAACCCCCCCCACCCCCCTTCCTATTACACACAATATCTCGCTTATGCGACCAAAAAATTAAAAACCCGTTACATATGTCAAAGAGCATCCTTTCTACCTTAAGTATACAAAATTTCAAAACATTTCGACCAGAAATAGATTTTTAAATAATTTTTAACTATTTTAGTATATTTTCACTGTATTTTAAAATATCTAAGTCCCATAACTCTGTAACGACATATCGAATGAACCTGAAAATCGAAAGGTGGCTTCCTCTCCACAGTCCAATCAAAATGTATGAATATCATGAAAATCTGTTGACACATATTCAAGTTATTGTGTTCCATGCGCCTATATTTTGCCCATAGCTTAACATGCATGTGCATATTACCCCCCCCCCCCTTCCTATTACACACAATATCTCGCTTATGCGACCAAAAAATTAAAAACCCGTTACATATGTCAAAGAGCATCCTTTCTACCTTAAGTATACAAAATTTCAAAACATTTCGACCAGAAATAGATTTTTAAATAATTTTTAACTATTTTAGTATATTTTCACTGTATTTTAAAATGTCTAAGTCCCATAACTCTGTAACGACATATCGAATGAACCTGAAAATCGAAAGGCGGCTTCCTCTCCACAGTCCAATCAAAATGTATGAATATCATGAAAATCCGTTGACGCATATTCAAGTTATTGCGTTCCATGCGCCTATATTTTGCCCTTAGCTTAACATGTATGTGCATATAACCCACCCCTCCCCCCTTCCTATTACATACAATATCTCGGTTATGCAACAAAAAAATTAAAAACCCGTTACATATGTCAAAGAACACCATTCCTACATGAAGTATACAAAATTTCAAAACATTTCGACCAGAAATAGATTTTTAAATAATTTTTAACTATTTTAGTATATTTTCACTGTATTTTAAAAATCTAAGTCCCATAACTCTGTAACGACATATCGAATAAACCTGAAAATCGAAAGGCGGCTTCCTCTCCATAGTCCAATCATAATGTATGAATACCATGAAAATCCGTTGACGCATATTCAAGTTATCGCGTTCCATGCACCTATATTTTGCCCTTAACTTAAAATGTATGTGCATATAACCCACCCCCCCTTCCTATTACACACAATATCTCGTTTATGCGACCAAAAAATTAAAAACCCGTTACATATGTCAAAGAACATCCTTTCTACTTGAAGTATACAAAATTTCAAAACATTTCGACCAGAAATAGATTTTTAAATAATTTTTAAATATTTTAGTATATTTTCACTGTATTTTAAAAATCTAAGTCCCATAACTCTGTAACGACAAATCGGATGAACCTGAAAATCGAAAGGCGGCTTCCTCTCCACAGTCTGATCACTATGTATAAATTTCATAAAAATCCGTTGACGCGTATTCAAGTTATTGCGTTCCATAGGCGGACGGACAGACGGACAGACGGACAGACGGACGGACGGACGGACGGACTTCGCCATACCATAATACGTCCCGTCAAATGACGGGCGTATAAAAATGAAAGAAAGTATCTATCTATTGATAACATGTAAATTATTATGATGATCAGACATTGGAATCTACTACAGGCTTGAATGGATGAAATATACCGGCGACGAAAATTGTTTTCAACATTGTACTTACTTGTGGGGATCTTCCCCGGTCGTACCTTTGCGATATTTTCGCGTTTTAACAATATCGCAGATCGAGTAATTAATCAATTAATGAGGAGTTACTGGCATACATTACGCTTCTAGGTATAGAAATCAATTTAGAATTCACAAACAATCAAGCGTTCATAGCTCATTGGTCTGTCGCATCTCGCAAATAGAATGCGCTGACTGAAAACCAAGCTACGGCTGGAACGGACACGCACAAAAATAAATCTATAGGCTTTTTACTCAAAACTCGGCCCCAAAACAAGGAAAAAAAAAAACCCTGGCGACAGGCCTCGAAATAACAGTTTTATTGCCACAAGCTTAAATCCAAAATCTACAAGCTAAATCATGATTAAGAAAAATGAAAGAAAGTATCTATCTATTGATAACATGTAAATTATTATGATGATCAGACATTGGAATCTACTACAGGCTTGAATGGATGAAATATACCGGCGACGAAAATTGTTTTCAACATTGTACTTACTTGTGGGGATCTTCCCAGGTTGTACCTTTGCGATATTTTCGCGTTTTAACAATATCGCAGATCGAGTAATTAATCAATTAATGAGGAGTTACTGGCATACATTACGCTTCTAGGTATAGAAATCAATTTAGAATTCACAAACAATCAAGCGTTCATAGCTCATTGGTCTGTCGCATCTCACAAATAGAATGCGCTGACTGAAAACCAAGCTACGGCTGGAACGGACACGCACAAAAATAAATCTATAGGCTTTTTACTCAAAACTGCAAAAATAAATCAACGAAAAAATTTCCAGATTTACGGTATAGCAAACTTCCACCAAATCCCAAAAATTCAGGTGGATTTTGCCATAGAAAATTGACTTTCACTTACAATTCTACCATCAGATAACACAACAGGCTTGCAGGGGTCAGCACTCTTTATAGTCAAAACATCATGGGCACTGAAACATAAAATATTTGTTAAATAAGTTTACTTGCCGTGTAACAAGATATCTTCCCGATTGAAAAATTTCTTTTGAAAAAGGAAAAAGAAACAAGCAATCGGTGACATTATGTAATACAAGAAATAAATAGTGCCCTTGCAAGACATTTATGCCCCCCCCCCCATCCAGTACAATGTTTATAGCAGCAACAAGACTACATCAAATTATCTTACTTCATACAAATCCAATGTCAACTAAGACTTTCTTGTGAAATATCTGGGTACAAAATTTTAGTTCAATATCTGTGTTCATTGCAATGAAAGAGCTTTGAAAATATTGATAAGTGGAATTCTTCTCAATAAGGGGCAATAACTCCACTAACCAAAAGTCTCTGATGAGACTTAAGTTCTCCTGGTTGATTTGTACAATATACACTCAAGAGAATGTATACATGTATTAATCAAGTTTTTTTAATGAGAACCAACAACCACGTGCCCATGCATATCCATTCATTTCTAGCAGATTCAATTTTTCTGATTTTTTTTTAAAATCCAAATGCTTGATCAAAGTTATTTTATTTCAATGTCAGCATCAATGAATAAAAGAAATAAATAATTCAACAAATGAAAACAACATTTTTACATCAAGGTTTCTCTCCATTTGTGATCGAAGGGATATAGTTTTAAACTGATTTAAGTTTGCAATCCCCCTTCATTTCGCTTAGATATCTCTAGAATGTGAGGAATTTCTAAAAACATGTATATAACATAGGTAATCACAGATTACGAAGTTCACCTCGTTGCAGCCAAATTCAATTCAATCATATTTCTTGGTACATGTATATAGGCTTTTAAAGGCAAAATCATTCAAGTGGAAAAAGTCATTTTATGAAAGTTTGATCAAAGATACATCCAATATGCAAGTTTGGTACATGTAGCACTTATACTTTGCTAAATATTTGCTTTTAAAGGCAAAATCATTCAAGCGAAAAAAGTAGGTCAAGGTCATTTTATGAAAGTCTGATCAAAGATACATCCAATATGCAAGTTTGGTACATGTAGCACTTATACTTTGCTCAATATTGGCCTTTAAAGGCAAAATCATTCAAGCGGAAAAAGTAGGTCAAGGTCGTTTTATGAAAGTTTGATCAAGGATACATCCAATATGCAAGTTTGGTACATGTAGCACTTATACTACGCTCAATATTGGCTTTTAAAGGCAAAATCACTACAGCGGAAAAAGCAGGTCAAGATCGTTTTATGAAAGTTTGATCAAAGATACATCCAATATGCAAGTTTGGTACATGTAGCACTTATACTTTGCTCAATATTGGCTTTTAAAGGCAAAATCACTAAAGCGGAAAAAGCAGGTCAAGATCGTTTTATGAAAGTTTGATCGAAGATACATCCAATATGCAAGTTTGGTACATGTAGCACTTATACTTTGCTCAATATTGGCTTTTAAAAGCAAAATCACTCAGGTGGAAAAAGTAGGTCAGATGCTGCATACAATGCATGGGTCCATCTCGGCATCCAAAGATGAATCACTTGTGCAAGTTTGGTTACTGTAGCATTAGTGCTTTGTCAGATACTGAGCTACCCCAAACTTCTTAACCAAGTCACTCAAGCGGACAATGTGGGTCAGATGCTGCATCCGATGCATGGGTTCACCTCAGCATCCAAAGATGAATCACTTGTGCAAGTTTGGTTAATGTAGCATCAGTACTTTGTCAGATACTGAGCTACCCAAAAATTCTTAACCAAGCCACTCTGAGCTACCCGAAAATTCTTAACCACGTCACTCAAGCGGAAAATTTAGGTCAGATGCAGCATCCAATGCATGGGTTCACCTCAGCATCCAAAGATGAATCACTTGTGCAAGTTTGGTTACTGTAACATCAGTGCTTTGCCAAATACTGAGCTACCCCAAACTTCTTAACCGGACGCGGACGGGGACGCGCGGGGTATAGAATAAGCTCACTCAACTTCGTCGAGGTGAGCTTATAACATACCATATGTAGCAAAACTATTCAAAATCTGAAGGCGTTTCATTGAGAAATAGATGGATTTTTTTTGTTAGGTCAAAGGTCAGGGATAAGGTCAAAAGGTTAAAAATTTGGAACCAAAAGATGAGCGTTGTCAAGATACATAGACATGAATATATGACAGCTCTATTATCTTATACCCTTTCATCAGAATTTAGTTGAATGGAATGATATACTGACAGTTGGACGGACAGACAAACAGATAAACAGACAGACCTACCACTATATGCCCTTTGATAAAATTTAAAGACTAAAGGCATAAATAATCTCTCATTTGAGCTGAAATAGTATTGCATCAGGGGTCTAAAATTCCCATTTCCCGTTGCCCAGGGCAAGTGAAAAGTTAGGTCGGGAAAGTACAAAGCAGGTGTTCAGTTCACGTTTTTTCCTTTCATTCAGATTTCTTTCTTATCTTATTCAATAGAGAGGGTTTTAATTTTAATATTCAAAAGAATCAAGCATTTGATTTACTAAACATGTCACATTTCAACAAGTTTCAGTATATTTAAGACCTATGCTTGAGGCAAGTAATTTTTGAGTCAGGCAAGTAAATTTTAAGCCTTGAGTTGCCCATGGCAACTAGATTTTGAAAAAAATTCTAGACCCCTGATTGCAAAGGATACTCTATAAAGATAATACTTATCAGTGAAAATACTTAGATCAAGTAATCAGACTGTTTCAAATTGAAATTAAATACCGTATATCGGGAATTTTTCGCGTGTGTCTAATTTTCGCTAAGTTCGCAAGCATCATCAAATCACGAAAAATGGACATAGCGAAGAAAAGACACAAACTAACCCTTAGAGGTTCGATTATATGTAACTGTCCCAGGGTATTAGTTAGTACTCGTCTGATTAATTTAATTATGATTATTATAATTAATGTTTACAGATAACAGGTAGTATTAATTAATTTAATTACCCAGCGTAAACATGGTAAATCAAACAATCACCGATATAATGCACGTCGGCTTTTATTTTAAACCACCTGTTGTCGTTATGTAATTACGACATTTAGCGTTTTGGGTACCGGTGTATTTCACATAAGAAACTAAATCTAAAAAATGTTTTGGGGGTTAAAGGCAAAACTATATGAAGGCTTGCATGGGAAACCAGAAATTATAAGCAATTGCTTTAAAGAAGCCGGCATCATTGATGCTTTAAACGAGTGAGCTGTATGATGTACATTCTTGTACATCATACATCCCCTCCTCTCTTTTGTATTATTGTACACGTATACGTAGATACGTAAATCCAGCAGAAAAAACGTTCACATTTATATGATCGTATTTCATATTACATTAAATAAATCTTTGTCTTGGTCTGGTTGCTTTATGTATAGTCCTTTGTGTTTGATGTTTCTGTGTTGTGCGTTGACGTTCCTTGTCCCATATGTGTCTCTTTCTTTGCTTGTCTCCTTTGTGTTTTTGCATTGGGTGTTTTGGGGTTTCGCTGTGGGTGCTGTAACCTGGTGTTATTGGAGATCCCCTCCTTTGTTTTGTACAAATTTTCATATTTGGAATTTATGATTAGCGAAAAATTAGACTCAGCGAAAAAAAGACACACCTTTTTATGATCATTTTCGCGAAATTTGCCCGACGCAAAAATTACCCGATATACGGTATAATAGGACATTTGGTCTAGGGAGTGAAAAAAGTATTTTTATTATCTGCAACAGCCATGAGAAGTCCAGAAAACTGAAAATTTCACTAAATTTGCAAAGTCCAAGGGCCAAAACTCTTGAAAAATAGATCAATGGAAACCAAACTGAAACTTGGTCTGTATCCCACTAAGATGTACAGAGCTCCCCCGGTATAACACCAACATCGGTCCAGAGAAAAAATTGGCGTTTAAGTGAGGGTGGCATTACATCGAGGGAGTAAATAAAAGACGGCATGATAGACAGCTATACGCTTTAAATTTTAAAAATGATTTCCGCATTTCAAAAATGTGCTGAGTCAAAGAAAAATGCATGTACATGCACTTCAATGTTTACTAGATTTCACTTCAAAGTATACTAGATTTCACTTCAATGTCTAAATTCACTGAAGAAATATGACATAGAAACAGTGATAATTGGAAATTTCTACAAGTACTGTTATCTATGCCCAAGGATGATAAATTTAGACAGACCAAAATCAAATCTTCATTTAAATCTTTTCCAGACTTATCAGAGCTTTAATCTATTACATGTATCTTGAATTTCGTTCCCTTCTCATTTGGGACGGCATGTGACGTAAATTAATTGTGACGTCATCAAATTCTATGGAAATAAGCATAAAATAAAGGGAAAATATGCTTCAAATTCTATAGGAATTTCATAACATCACAATGTGTTTATGTTAGATACTGTCCCAAAAGTGAAGTAACTTGGTATATCGAAAAGACAGAATAGGGTTCTTAAATACATTATAGTCAATTTGTATACTACTACTACTGCTTTAAACTTGATGAAAATCAATTGAAAAAATGTGCCCGAGTATAAATTAAACATTCATAATAATTGTTGAAATCATTCCATAGCTTGAAATAGACCTAAACATTTTCAGTTCAAATTTTTTTTTAATTACTTACTTTTCAATTCCGTTATCCACGCACTTCCCAAGATTAATTCTTGTCCTTGACTTATTCACCTAAATTTAAAGAAAACTACAGATTAAAAACTAGAACTGCCCTAAAGTGGACGAATTATACCCCCCAGGACATTTTTTATAAATGGGACCATTCATGATGCAATGTGAAAAGCCTACCATTTATAGTATGCAACAAATCTGCTTTCAAATCTTTTTAACTTAAACTGCAACATAAGTCCAAAGTCAAGGTCAAGAGGTCAAAAGGTAATAACACAAAACTGAAGTACTCTATGTGGTGAATGTTTGTATGAAATATGAAAGACCTACCATTTATAAGTATGAAAGAAATCTGCTTTCAAAATTTCTAAACCTGTCCTAACTTCAAAATAAACCAAAGGTTAAGGTCAAGGTCACATGGTCAAAAGTCATGATACCAAACTGTAATACTCTTTGTGGTGAATGTGTGTATGAAATATGAAAGGCCTACCATTTATAGTATAAAAGAAATCTGCTTTCAAAATATCTTAACATAAAATGTTGTACAGGGAGAAGGTCAAGGTCATAATGTCACAGGGTCAAAAGTCATGGTACCAAAATGTAGTACTCTTTATGGTGAATGTGCGTATGAATTATAAAAGGCATACCATTAATAGTATAAAAGAAATCAGCTTTCAAAACATCTTAACATAAAATGTTGCATAGGGTGAAGGTCAAGTTCACAGGGTCAAAAGTCATGGTATCAAAATGTAGTACTCTTTATGGTGAATGTGTGTATGAAATATGAAAGGCCTACCATTTAAAGTGTAAAGGAAAACTGCTTTCAAAACTTCTTAACATAAAATGTTGTATACGGTGAATGTCAAGGTCACAAGGTCACAGGGTCAAAAGTCATGGTACCAAAATGTAGAACTCTTTATGGTGAATGTGTGTATGAAATATGAAAGGCCTATCATTAATAGTGTAAAAGAAATCTGCTTTCAAAACTTCTTTACCTGACAGACAGACGGACGGACAGACAGACAGACAGACAGACAGACAGACAGACAGACAGACAGACAGGGTGATTCCTATTTACCCCCCTAAAATTGGTTTGCGGGGGTATAATACCACCTCTTAGCCCTCCATGCCTTTATGAAACCCCCTGCTCAGCCCTGTATTCAAGCATATACATAATCAAAACACAATATGCACCCCTGTTGAATCTAGTTTTATACCATTTTCTTCGTAGTACAAATATCAATAAGGAGGGAGAAAGATGAGGCTTGACATAAAAGCTAATGAACATTTGAATTGTTCTCTGGCTTTGAAGTAGTACCTTCCTAGCATGGCATCTTACAGCAGTCAGTCCTTGAAAGTCATGTTTGTGGTATCAGTGACTTCTTACATGTACAATACACGCTTCTGTACTTATTAAAACTGTAAAAGTGCATTTTCATTGGTAAGTTCATTTAAGGTGGTAATAAGAAGTAATTGGAGTACCCACTTATGGAATCCTGAAACCTAAAATCACTGCATAGTTATAATGTAAAAATTAATTGAAATTTTTTTACCAATTTGGATATTGAAACTAGAAGTCTCTGACAAGACTGAAGCTCTCCTGGTTGTTTAGTAAAATTCAACTACATGACACAACTATTTTCTAAGACCAAAGGGTAAGGGGCTAAAAAAGTATATAAGATGCTGATGGGCAAGTGTAACATTAGGCTTAAGAGTCAACATAATGCAAAAATCTTTTTATCAGTCATACTTTCTAAGTTATGGTGTTCAGAAGATTACATAGAGTTGTATACTAGAAAATGACCGCATCCATTTTCCAAGACCCTGGAGGTCAGTGGCTAAAACCAATTATCAAGTGGATAATCAAACCACATACCCTTTACATATGTATTATGCAAAAAGAATTTATACTCTATCAATTATGCACTCTGAGAATGGGTGTTCACAAGAATGCATAATATATTATATATATATATATAGGAGAAA
Source organism: Pinctada fucata (assembly GCA_028142955.1). NCBI lineage: Eukaryota > Metazoa > Mollusca > Bivalvia > Pterioida > Pteriidae > Pinctada > Pinctada fucata. The sequence goes on from AP027107.1 coordinate 35,126,761, forward strand.
ATTACCAAACCCATTCTCAAAGACCCTTGGGGTCTAAATGTCAAACAAAACATCAGGTACATGTACACAACTTGACCATAGACCCATCATGTTGCAAAAAGAATTGACTTTGAATCCTTTATACTTTCCGAGAGATGATGACTAAGTTATATATATAGGAGAAAACAACCACATCCATTTCCTAAGACCCCAGGGATCAAGGGCTAAGATGAAATATCAGGTGCACAACTAGATCATAAGCCTTTTAAATTGCAAAAAGAATTAACATTCTATCATTTATACTTTCTGAGAAATGGTGACCACAAGATTACATAGAGTTATATAGGAGAAAACAACCACATCCATTTCCTAAGACCCCAGGGATCAGGGGCTCAGATGAAATATCAGGTGCACAACTAGATCATAAGCCTTTTAAATTGCAAAAAGAATTAACATTCTATCATTTATACTTTCTGAGAAATGGTGACCACAAGATTAGATAGAGTTATATAGGAGAAAATTACCATACCCATTTTCTAAGACCCTGGAGGTCAGGGGCTCAAACAAAATATCCTGTGTACAGCTTGAACATAGATCTATAATATAATTATCAAAAAGAAGTATCTTTCTATTACTTATACTTTCCGAGAAATGGTGACCACAAGGTTACATTGAGTTATATATATAGAAGAAAATGACCACACCCAATACCTAGGACCCTGGGGTCAGGGGCTCAAACAAAGCCTAAGGTCCACAACTAGCTCAAAGACCTTTTATATTGCAAAATGAATTAACTTTCTATCATTTATACTTTCTGAGAAATGGTGTCCACAAGATTATATTGAGGTCTATAAGAGATAATAACCACATCCATTTCCTAAGACCCCAGGGGTCAGATGAAATATCAGGTGCACAACTAGATCATAAACCTTTTAGGCCTTTTTTTCTTGATAAAATGTTTTACGGGACTGCCGACCCGAATTTTCTATGAAAATGAATAAAAATAGAAGTACTGACTAGGCGTTTCATTTTCACTTTCTCTGCAGACTGTCCAAAATTGCCTCTGTGAAAAATAAAATTTTCCACCACAATACCAGATTTTAATTTGCCTTGAAGGATAAATGCTATCTGATAGACTGTTGGAGTTTTCACACTTGTAAAATTGGAGAATATGATTAAAAGTTTGTCTTTTAATAGCGGTATTCCCCTTTTATATTTTTAGAATGTTTCGGCTAAGCACTGACGAAATGAAAGGAGAATCCTGATTGTCTTTTGTCGTGATTTTTTGCTGTAAACCACAAGATACGACATACTCTCTGTCCCAATATTATCAGTAAGGAAAGCAGCAATAAAGATTATACTCATGCTATATGTTTGCAATAATATTTGCATCTGTTTACAATCCAATATTTCAGAATTTACTCTGACCAAATTTTCATACATCTACATCTATACAGTTTAGTAAATATAGAAAGTGATGAATGTAAGCTCTAAATTCAATACTAGTAATTAACAAAAAGATTTTTTTGGAATTAAAAAAAATGGAAAATTAATACTTTTTAAAAGCAGGAAAGGAATCATAATTTCTGGTATGCTGAAAGAGGATAACCTGGTTAACATGTTGAAGATACTAAGGAATTAAACAAGAGCCCCAGGGGGCACAACGCTCACCTGATATGCATGCACGCTCTAATTGACATACTGACATTGAATACTGATAGTGCCAGTACCAGGATTTTAGCCCACAACCTTTCTAAAAAGATTTTTGCCGCATGCAGAGAGTTTTTTTTTCAGACAACCTTTAAAAGTACAAACAAGAAAAAATAGTCACATTTCAAAACAATAACTTTTTTACTGATTTGAAAAGACGGATAAAGTGGCCCAAAGTCATATGCCCAGCTAGTATAGTTCAATTATGCAACATCAAAAATAAAATCATTTTGTAAAATTCCACATTAATGTGCAGCAGAAAAAGAATAAAAGAATGAAATAATTTCATAAATTAAGTTTATTTAAAATTGAAGACCAAACCTTTCATTATTGATTAGGGCTGGGTATTGCGGCCCAAAAAACGTATTGCGATATATTGCGATACAAGATTTCGTACTGCGATATATTGCAATATTTAATCCTTTAATAAATTTCATTATTTTCATAGAAAAACAAGACACAGCTTATGTTTTTATCATCATTCTTTTGCAATTCTGGCTTTAGGGATCATAGAAATTCATGAATAAAGCAGTAAACAGATAAATAAAAGTCTTCTTTCTTTTTTGTGTTTCTCACAAAGACAAATGTTAAAAAATGACTTCCAGGCTTCATCAAGTACAGGAGAAGAAATAAATGTACATGTAAATTGTAGAATAAAATACTCTTTAGTGTCCCTGCACTATATCTTAAACACAATGATACTGAACAAAACAAAATAAAAATAGCACTGTTCAAGAACAGAAATGTCACTTGTTGCATTTTTTACTCACAAGTGCATGAGTAATGACCTTGACCTTGACAGAGGCCTTGATCTATACTTGGAATTTGGTGCTAAGTCTTTTCATGCTTTACAATCACTGCAAGTTTGAAAGATGTATGATGTATATCAAGTAAGTTATAGCCAAAAATGTGACTACCAGACAGACAGACAGACAGACGGATGCCAGACAAAGTGATCCATATATATCGCTCCTGTGTTGCAGGGGACATAAAAATTAAGGGATGGGAGACAATTCAGTCAAGTAAAATCAAACATGTTCAGTCACTCTGACGCACTCATTGTACCTTACTGGATTACTTCATGTTTTTCTTCAAAAATATTAGTTTGTCAACGTGCGAGGGTTTCAACGATGCTCTTTGAGCAGTTACAATATCCCCTGCTGATGAAAAAACGCGTTCCGAGGCTACAGAGGTAGCCGGAATGCACAAAATTGATCGGGCTAATGGTACGATTAATGGACACTTGTTCTCGTGGACTTTCCACCACAGCAGTGGATCATAGTCAAATTGTATGGGTGCCAGTGACTTATACACTTCAACATTTTCATTCACTTTCTGATGCCGGGTTTTCTCTGTAGATTCAGTGTAGGACACAACATACACATCCGAAAATAATGCTGCCAGGTTATCTTTTTTCAGTTTCTTTTTTTCAGGACCATTGTTATTACAGGCTTTCTACTCTACCTTGATGAAAAAGAAGGAAAAAGGTAGGAGTAATCAATGAAAAAAAGTAGGAGAAAAATAGGAAAAAGTAGAAATTAATAGGGGAAAAGTAGGAAATTTTCCATCACTTTTAGTGACAATTTTCAGTAAGTATGACACACAAATCACTGTAAGCATTGATGGTAGACTGGTAATGTTCATCTTTGAGGAAATCACAGAGAGAAATAAGCACAGATTGATTTTTCATGTAAAATATACAGAATGAGCGAGCGAAGCGAGCCCGAAATTTTTTAAAAACTTTGAATCAGATGTCAATGACAAGTGAAGCAAGTAATTTTTTACTTTTGAGATGAAAAAAGTAGGAATAGTAGGAGGTTTTGAAGAAAAAGTAGGAAAAAATAAAAAAGTAGGAAAAGTAGGAAAAAGTAGGAAATAGTAGGAACAGTAGAAAGCCTGTTATTAGAATCCATGATCTGCACATCATCCTGATTTGCAATGCTGTCATTCATTTCAGTATTCATCTGAGGCAAAGATGGCAAAGTATCAACTGTTGGCTCTTTTTTCACTTTAACATAACCTTGCATTTCAGGCAACTTTAACAGCATTTCAGTCACACAAGAGTAAACCTCTTCCTTTTCATCTTCAATTTCCAGGAATGGGAGTGACTTGAAACAAGGATCAAGGAAGCTAGCAACCTTGAGGAAATCTTTCTGTTTTTGATATCTGTTCTGCAAGTCTTCTCTTATTGTATTTTTCATCATTTTTACAGGAGCTGAATCATCAACCTTTCCCTCCATCATCTTGAGTATTGTGTGATGAATGGGCATAATGATTGACAAGGTTGGCATGCCTTCGCTTCACAGTGATGTGGTCACGGTTTTCAGGGGTTTCAAACATTCCATCACTTGTTCCCCTAATGATATATCATCATCACTGAAAGAGTTTATTTCTTTGTCTCTAAATTTAGCAACTTCCTTCATCCTAAAAACCGACGTCACAGCGCACTGCATTTCCAAGAAGCGATCTAACATGTCGTATGCAGAGTTCCACCTTGTCTGCACATCAATGATTAGCTTTTTAGCTGGTAGATTCAAAATTTCTGCTTAGATGCTGCTACAGAGCTGCGATGAAAAAAGGAGACGATTCGTCGCATCCTTGCTGAATGTGTGATACTTGCTTCACTTACAGAGACTTTTGTGCCGCAAGGTTCAAAGTATGAGCATAGCACCCTATGTGAACTTCAGCCTCGAATAATGCTGCTGCTTTTTCCATGTTGCTTGCGTTGTCACTGACAACTGCTGGAGGTGGATCATTTGGAAGAATCCATTCCTCAACAGCCTCTTTGAGGACACGTGCAAGATTTTCCCCTAAAATAAATATCAAGTATTTTTACTTTTTTCAGAATCATATCAAATTACTCAACACTCACAAATGCTTAGTTTGATTCAAATTTCAGTCTTCTTATATTCATACTTGTACGTACCTGTATAATTCTCTGGAAGGCACCTGGTTTGGAGTATGAAATTTTGAAGAGCCCAATCATTGTCAATATAGACACATGTTATGGTGACATATGACTCTGTACTTCTTGAAGTCCACCCATCAGTAGTCAAGGCAACCTATTTAACAATTTAATATCATAAGACACAGATATGAAATTCTTATTAATTCATTGATAAATATTACAAACATTCTCAGTCAGTCAGTATTAAGACACACAAGCTACAGAAAATTTGAGTTTATTTTATACCTTCAACACACTCTTCAACAGCAACTGAAGCTTGGTTCGCTCCTCTTGATAAAGGTGTGGAATTATATCCTCGGCAAACTGTTTACGACTGGGAATAGAGTACCTAGACATATAAAAAAGTTAAAACCTGATAAGTTAATAAAACTAAATTTATATCTTAAAAGTTTAAATTTGATCCTTGCCACAAAAAAGAAACCAAAGCAAATAAACCGAACAAAATCCCTCTCTTTCCGTCAAACCCCCATCCCTTGCTAAATTGAAACGATTAAACAATAAACGTCCACAAACACACATTTCACTCGTGACAAATTGTTAGAATTAATGATGCTCATAATGTCAATTTTTTCATTCAAAATTTCATGTAAGGAAATATGAGGCCTATTTCTTTTATGTCATATTACAATCTTGGTGTATTTCTGTAAATATGTTGTTCATACATACCTGGGATCTAACAGTTTGATGAGTTTTACAAATTCAAGACCCTCAACCATACTGTATGGCCTCAAATCTTTGATGATTAAACGTGCTATTTGGTTGGTAATGGATAGAGCTCTTGGACTTTTGCTCCCGTATTTGGTTTGACATCCATCAGCAAGGAGAGAGTCGGCTGTGTACTCTTTACCGTTTTCTCCATTTCACTACTTGTCTTAGACGATACTGACGAGCCTTGCACTGCTTGCTCAGCACGCAAGTGACTGTGATGTCGTCGCATATGACTACTAAGATTTGAAGTCCCTCCGGCCGGTTTCACCGGGTTGTTGCAATGAATGTAAATAGCAAAGTTATGTAAGACTTTCCCGTTTTCTTAATTAAGGCGGGAAATGTCCCATATTGCCGCTTTTGCTTTGTCATTTTTAACAAGACTAATTTCCTTTTCGTTTCCAGACATTTTTAACAAACGATAACTCTGTAAAGTAAAAGACTGAACCCGTACCAGTATTTTAAAAAACGTACCACGGTACGTATTGTAAACGAAAATCTCGCTGTGCACCAATACAACAATAAAACCGCACAGCCCTATTATTGATAGCTAGCATGCAAGAAATTATGAAGCCTGTGTTTGTGAAACAAGAATGCCCCCGGTGGCATCTTTGTTAGTATAAACACCATTTTCTGTTAAGTATGTGAGAGGTCAGGGTCAGCGTAATGTTGGTATCAATGGAAAGATCTTGTCACAAGGAATACACATGTAAAATATGAAAGCCCTATCACTAACCATAAGTTATGCCCAATGTTAAAGTTTTTTAAAAGTAGGTCAAACGACAAGGTTAAGGTCACGAGGTCAAAAATTTTGGTATCAATGGAAAGGTATTGTCACAAGGAATACACATTTGATTTCCTTTTCATCATAAAATAAACTACATTTTGCTTATATAAATCTGTATGTGTCATTTGTGTTACCATTTTGTCCGTCGTGTTACTGCAGTCATTTGTGTTACCTTCAATATTTTTGGGGGAAAATTAATGAAGTAGAGCATATATCCTTTTAAAATTGTGTTCAGTAATTTTGTTTTCTCGCAAATAATTAAGTACATGAAAGAAGTTAGGAATTTGATATTTATATTATCTTAAATGATGATTTCCAATTATCCAAAAACTAACTTTTTGTAAACAATGCTATATGTTACCATTTATCTTGAGAAAACGGCATCATATCATAAATTTTCCTGAAGAGATAAAATCTATACATTTTTAGAGAAAAAAACATTGAATAAATTCTAAAAAAATTATTGTAATTTTTATGACTATTTTTTGTTTGGTAACACAATGGACATTTCAAATCAATGCCATTTATGTAATGACCTCCATCTCAATATCAAAACAAGTTTGAGCTCCCATATTCTAGAATTTGTCCCTTTGGATGTTTACAAATTGTTTTTAGAAAGAAAATTCATTGAAATCAAAAGTCAATTTTTCAGATTTATGGTTTGCAAAATATGCACTTTTTTAAATCGTGCCAAATGACTCTACTGTACCATGGTGTTCTCCACTGTATAAGATAGATGTAAATACATGTAGTGCTTACCTTCACAATATATGCCACAGCAAGGTCTCCTGGAACTGACTGTGATGGTGAATTTTCAGGTGTATCATTTCCTACAGAGTACATGATTATGAAGCGAAAATGAAGTAACATGACACTCTCATCAATATCAGCAACATAATATACTCAGCAATTGCTGGAAGGGGTAGATAATATATGTGTATATTGACTCTAATTAACTCAGTCAATATAACCCCACTATTACTGAAAAGGTATATGAAATAAAGATAATCTACTTACCTGTGTGACTTCTTGAAGGGTTCATGACAACATGATCTATCTTAAACTGGGATACTTCTGTAGGGTTAGAGTCTAGAGGATACAGATCTGTAAATACAAATCAAGACATTCATAATTCTATGAATTTATATCGAATATTGTATACGATTGTCAGCACACTTGATATAATCATTCAAAGTATATAATGTTGTAGCCATGTACACTGTACCTTTATAGCCTGAGTCCTTTAATTGATTAAGTGAAATTATGATGGGACAGGACTCATGAAAATTTCATTGAGACTAGTGTTGTAACAATAGTCGCCGACATCGGCACTATTGTCACTAAGATATCAAAGTCGCTGACTATCGATTCTAGTTTTGAATATCAATTAATCAAAGTTAAACACTTCTTTGAACCAGAAGTCTCTGACGAGACTGTAGCTCTCCTGGTTGTTTTGTTTTATTCACTCATTGACAAGTGAATAAGATACATATGATATACAGTGCTCCCCCGATATAACGCCAACATCCATCCAGAGAAAAAATTGGCATTAAAGTGAAGGTGGCGTTACATCGAGGGAATAAATAAAAGCCGGCATGATAGACAGCTATACGCTTTAAATTAAAAAAATTCTTATTTTCAAATTTAAAAAATGTGCTGAGTCAAAGAAAAATGCATGTACATGCAGAGTATTCAAAACGATTTATTTGAGGCGGCGATTTAGAAATTTTAGAGCAAATAAACGATCAGAGGAAATTCAAACTGGCGATTTTTATCATCTGAGTCGGCGATATTTGCCGGGTGCCGCCCCTTATAGAAGTCAGTGCTAAACAGTAACATGAAATACATGATACAGGTTTATTCGTATTATGGAACATTTAGGCACTGACGAGCAACTTCCTTGCATTTGCATTAGTAGCGCCTAGATATATGTGTACAACGCATCTTTTAATTTGTTGTCGGTTCATTAACGCATGAATTTTATGCTGGGCTAGATGCCGTTTTCTTCTTTAAAATATCTGCATCCTCACTGGACTCACCATAAGTATTAATTAAAGTTCAAATTACACTATCAAAGTAAATGTACATATTGATTGGTTATCAAAACAATCATTAGTACACGTATGTTAACGAAAATAAACCCAAGCGTGATAATTAACAAGACAGTGCACCTATGAGTTGTTTGTTTAGTGATAACAACTCAATTAAATGGCATTGTAATCGGGCGTTTTATATATACCAAATACGACAATTTGTACACTGAATGCAGTGGCGGATGGTGGTATGCGGGGGTTGTCGTTACAACGGGGGTTTATAATGTAAGGAAATCTGTAAATTGGGAAAAAGTGGCGGTAGCAGGAGTTGGCGGTTTAACGAGGGGCGATAAATCAGGGGAGCAGTGTACATAAATAACAATTTCCATTTTATTTTAAACCAAAAACCATAGCAAGCAGGCGCCACAACGAAATAACAAATTGATAAGACTGCAACTAGAATATCACTCATATAATTTTTAATATCCGAGATAAAGGCTTTCAAAAAGTAATGCCATACCCATTTTCCAAGATCCTAGGGGTCAGGGGCTGCTTGCTCAAATGAACTATCAATGACACAATAAGACTACAGATCCATTATATTGCATAAACAACTAAGTTTCCATGATTAATAGCTTTAGAAGAATTGAGAGCAAAACTATATATGAGAAAATGACCACACCCATTTCCTAAGACCCTAGGGTCAAGGGCTCAAACAAAATATAAGGTGCACAACTAGAACACAAACCCTTCATATTGCAAACAGAATTAAGTCTCCATCATTTATAGTGTCAGAGGAGTTGCGAACACAAGATTACATAGAGTTATATAGGTGAAAATGACCACACCCATTTTCGAAGACCCTGGGGGTCAGGGGCTCAAGTAAAATATCAGGTGCATAACTAGACCACACACCCATCATATTGCATACATGATTAAGTCTCCATCATTTATACTCTCAGAGGAGTTGCGAGCACAAGATTACATAGAGTTATATAGGAGAAAATGACCACACCCATTTCCTAAGACCCTGGGGGTCAGGGGCTAAAACAAAATATCAGGTGCACAACTAGACCTCACATCCATCATATTGCAAAAAGAATGAAGTCTCCATCATTTATAGTGTCAGAGGAGTTGCGAGCACAAGATTACATAGAGTTATATACTGTAAAACGAGAATATTTAGCGCTCGATTTATTTTAGCGCTATTAGCGCAAAGGTATGGTTGCGCTAAATTAAGTAGTGCGCTAAAATTTTCAGATGCAACATTAAATTTCAGTAAGAAAGTATTCGACATTTTAATCAAAGTGCATTACGCCGTGTTCATGGCATGGTCTATCCGGCAACGCTTGTTGTTTTTATAGCTAATTAGATAATTGGATTAACGCCAGCGCTTGGGTAGATAATGATAGTACACGCGCCGCGATTAACGTGTACATTTGTAATGGGTAGATCATGAATGTCTACGTGTCGTAATAACCAATCATGAAATATAAATAAGAGTCGGACGAGATTATTCTTTAACAAAAAAAAAAAAACAAAAACAAAAACAAAACAAAAAACCCCAACAAACTGAAGTTGTATTTAATCGGAACAGATTTTCATTCCAACCAATCAGATAAAAAATTGTAGTCGTACCTAAATGCAGGAATAGACGTTCATATGTATTATTTTTCACGAAAAGACTTCTCTCTCACTTATATTTAGATGGCATAACATTTGTGTGAAAACACAGTACTTTATTACACAAAGTACATATACGGTAAAAAAGGATATCTATAAAGAACAGTTTGCAAACATTAATACAAGCATACGAATAGGCAATTCAATTGTCCAAGACACGTGCCGGCATGTAGTCAATACCTCTTTGTATATCGCTGTGAACATGTATATTAGATGCGCAGTCTTTAAAGGATTTATTTACACAGCGTGAATAAAATCGGGATGTTAGCGCCGTTGCCGTAAAATGATTCGTTACGCCAAGTTGAAAAATTGGGACGATATATATTCATCCATGTTACAGAACAGCGTTATTTTCTTTCATCACTTTTAATATTTGATAATTATTTCGTATTACCAACGATCGTCCGAACATGAGACACGACGGATATTTTTTGTCTGACGTTACAAAGAACTACGATTCATTGACGGCAATTTGTTACCGGTGATGTCTGAGAAACAAAGTCCTAAAGTCACTGTGCTCTAATTTCATCGACCAGATGGTGTCAATGCGCTAAATTAAGTTTGCGCCAAAAGGTTTTCATCCCTCATTGCGCTAAAATATGTTTGCGCTAAATATTCTCGTTTTACAGTAGGAGAAAATAACCACACCCTTTTTCTAAGACCCTGGGGTTCAGGGGCTAAAACAAAATATCAGGTGCACAACTAGACCACACATCCATCATATTGCAAAAAGAACTAAGTCTCCATCATTTATAGTTTCAGAGGAGTTGCGAGCACAAGAATTGTTTACGGACGGACAGAAGCTGGACGACGGGTTATCGCATAAGCTGGACTGGTCTATGACCAGTAGAGCTAAAAATAGCAATCCAAGGAATACTTGTGTCGCCTGCAAAGCAGATTTTTTTTTTTATTGAAAGTAGGTCAAATATCAAGGGCAAAGCCACTAGGTCAAAAATTATGGAATGTTTAGAAAGGTCTTTTTATAAGGAATGCAAATGTGAAATATCAAACCCCTATCACTCACTAAAGATATAGCCAATCTTAGATTTTTTGTAAAGTCAAATTTCTAGGGCAAGGTCATGAGGTAAAAAATTATGGTATGTGTAGAAAGGTCTTGTCACATGGAATACACATGTGAAATATCAAAGCCTATCACTAACAAATCATAAGATATAGCCAATTTAAGATTTTTTGAAAAGTAGGTCAAAAATTTAGATCAAGTTCACGAGGTCAAAAGTTATGGTATGTGTAGAAAGGTCTTGTCACATGGAATACACATATGAAATATCAAAGCCCTATCACTTACCAATCAAAAGATATAGCAAATCTTAATTTTTTTCAAAAAGTAGGTCAAATATCTAGGTCAAGGTCACGAGGTCAATAGTTATAGTATGTGTAGAAAGGGGATTTTTTTTAAAAGGTCAAATATCTAGGTCAAGGTCACGAGGTCAAAATTATGGTATGCATAGAAAGGTATTGTCACAAGGAATACACATGTGAAATATCAAAGCCCTATCACTTACCAATCAAAAGATATAGCCAATCTTAGATTTTTTTAAAGTAGGTCAAATATCTAGATCAAGTTCACAAGGTCAAAAGTTATGGTATGTGTAGAAAGGTCTTGTCACAAAGATTACATAAGTAAATATCAAAGCTCTATCACCAATCAAGAGGTATAGCCAATCTTAGATTTTTTTAAAAGTAGGTCAAATATCTCGGTCAACATCACAAGGTAAAAAATTATGGTATGTGTACAAAGGCCTTGTCAAAAGGAATACACATGTGAAATATCAAAGCCCTATCACTTACCAAACAAAAGTTATAGGGTGTGACACCCGAGTGTGACAGACAGACGGACAAAGTTATCCCTAAGGGTCGCTATGCTTCGCAGGCAACACAATAAAAGTGATCCGGCAAACAGTTCAGGAGATATAGCCCGAAAAGGAATGTATGTACAATTTCATTAAAAGTGCACTAAGTGACCTTGACCTTGGTAACATGACCTTGGGTCAAGGTGATGTGAAACCTTTGGGTCATGAGGAACAATATACTAAAATAAGCAAACAGTTCAGAAGATATAGCACAAAAATAAATGTATGTACAATTTCATTAAAAATGTACTAGGTTACCTTGACCTTGGTCACATGACCTTGAGTCAAGGTGATGTGAAACCTTTGGGTCATAAGGAACAACATACTAAAATAAGAAAGTGATCATGAAAACGGTTCAAGAGATATAGCCCAGACAGGAATGTATTCACAATTTCATTAAAATGTACTAAGTGACCTTGACATTGGTCACATAACCTTGGGTTAAGGTGATGTGAAACATTCAGATCATAAGCAACAACATACTAAAATATGAAAGTGATCCAGCAAACGTTTCAAGAGATTTAGCCCGGACCGGAATGCATTCATAATTTCATTAAAAATGCACTAAGTGACCTTGACCTTGGTCAAATACCCTTGGGTCAAGGTGATGGGAAACCTTCAGGTCATAAGCAACAACATACTAAAATATGAAAGTTATCCGGCAAACAGTTCAAGAGATCTAGCACGGACAGGAATGTATACATAATTTCATTAAAAATGCACTAAGTGACCTTGACCTTGGTCACATGACCTTGGATCAAGGTGATGTGAAACCTTCGGACCATAAGCAACAACATACTAAAATATGAAAGTGATCGGGCAAACGGTTTAGGAGATATAGCCCGGACACGATGTGTGACAGACAGACGAACGACGAATGCAAAACCAATATGTCTCCTCCCCATTGGGGGGGGGGGAGATATAATTACCTGTGGTTCAGGTCAGCTTAAACTTACGTAATTCTTGCCCTGCATATATTGGTTTCTTCATAATTTGTGTCTTGTGAAATTCCTTAAAAATAAAATGAATTTCTTTGATTTCTGGAAATACATGTGAAAGTAATTTTATTATAAGGGCGCTTTTAAAAATAAACTTTGACCAAATACTCTCTTTGTCTAAGAAAAGGAGACATGCTATTAACTAGGGTTGTAAAAATATTATACAATTATTGACTGGGAATGAGGGCAATATATGATTTGTTGGACCTGAAGATAAAATATTGCCCGAGGCCGAGGGCTATATTTTGTCTGAAGGTCCAACAAATCATATGTTGCCCTCATTTCCAGTATTTAATTTGTTTGTTATACCTTACATCAATACTGCAGCAACGAACCGATTAGCTCGGCATGTTTACGTTCATTTTCTTCTATAAGAGAAAGAGCGCGGTAAAAATAGGTAGAGCTAATAGCGTCATCAATGACTTGACGTCACAAACAATGTACTGTTTATCGGTCAATATTTTTTGAAATATTGCCCTAGGGCCAATATTGATGTAAATATTGACTGCTTGATCAAATATTGGAATTTATAGGCATTTTTCCAATGGGGATTTTATAAAGAGATACTGACAAGGGCATAACAAATCGATATATTGTGATATATGATTATTTTGTAAAGTACTGCAATACAAAATACGTATCGCAATAAATCACGCCCTTATAGATTACATGAAGAAATCATAAATTGAAAATAAGCTTAAAATGCACCAAAGATGCAAAGTGCCGAGTTGCAAAACTTGAATGCAAGTATTAATAATTATGCAGACTAATTAAAATATACATGAATTGTTGAACTATATGGTCTCGACTGCTTGGAAACATTACTAGCAAGTTTTAGGTTGATACACATTCATATATAATTCAGAAACCTTTTTCAATTACCCGAGTGCAATCCTTGATTCATGGGAAACATTTCTGGCAAGTTTCATGATTATAGGTGCTATACAGGTTCTAATATTGTCCGGAAACCATTTTCAATCATCCGAGTCCTATGATCCATATTGGAACATAATTTCCAAATAAGTTTGTTTACACAAATCTATACATTTTGATTGGTTAATTGATCGCCAGAAAATGGCAAAATACACCTTCATACCCCAATGAACACGAGAAAATATCGGAAGAGCCGGAACTACTTCCATCAAAATCATTTATTATGTTGCTAAGATCGGCTTTCGAATGATAATTATGCAAAGCAAAAATAGTTTTGTTAATAACAATAGCCCTTAGATATAAATACGATATCAGAATTAATGAAAATTTTATGACAATTTCGATAATGTACCGTTATATGTGGTTTTAACAGCGTTGTTACGTTGCTATGTTCCTGTTTTTGAAGTTCCTTAGACCATTTCCTGTCCTTAAATTTCGATGAAAGACAAAAAATGGAGTAAATGACGAGAAAAACAGAAACGCCCAGCTATTTTCTTCAAAAGTACATTCCCGTCTTAAAGTAGCAAGTACCTGCGATTGAAATTTTCCAATGACTGATGACTATCAACGAAAACGTGCAAAAGTTTTGATTGAAAACTTCAAAAGGACCGAAGATCACTGTTTCAAATGATTTCTATGAGGTACAATTGTTCTGAACCTATGAAGCATTGAAACTAGAAACTTTTCTAATGATATATTTTCGGCAAGATGAAGAATTTAGAAGAAAATATTCACAGCCAATAGAAAATAAGAGATCAAAAGACGGCGACATACCTCGGCCTCGATCAGGATACAGTATCATGATGAATTTTCACAATTAACTTGTCACTTATGAAATAACTTAATCATAGGAAGATATTCTGATACCAATAGATCATAATCATGCCGTTTTCTGGAAGTATTAGATCTATAAGTACAGAGAATCTGTCTGTATAAACTCCCAGCTCCTGCATGTACAACCCAAACTTATACCAGAAACTGCCATGTCGGCGACCTTGAACTTGAACTGCAGAACGCGTCATCAAAATGCTACGTCATATCATCGTATGATGTAATGAATTGATTAAATGAGGCTCCAGATGGGGAAAGAATATTTTTGACACATTTGCTGCCTTTAACTAGCAACGTATACATTATTTCTATTTCGTTTGGGAACTTGTTTGCCTACGGGCCCTAAAGAGTTGATATTTTCATACACAATGTATTAAATTACTAATTTCTTGAGTATATTTGTAAATTTTGGATAAATTTGAGTATGGAAATTATAAAAATTGACTGTTCAATTTTGACAGTTTATTGGAGTATGAACTTTGGTTTGTCGCATCACAAATTTTGCGTAAAACCGCTTCGCTATGCTATGCGGTTTTACGCAATTTGTGATGCGACAAACCAAAGTTCATAGTCCAATAAACTGTCAAAATTGAACAGTCAATTCTTATTTGACCTCTATTTCTTCTTGATGTAAAAGCTATATCCAAGAAATGAATTGTTTATCTGTAATGGTTTTCCTTCAAATGTCGAAACCACAAAATTTTTGAACTTTTTTAAGTTTCAAGGGGCATAACTCTGCTCATAATTGAGGGACATGACCCATATTCAAACTTGACCTGTATTTCTTGGTGTAAAGCTATCTCCAAGAAATGAATTGATTATCTGTAACGGTTTTCCTTCAAATGTCAGTAAACCACAAAATTTTTGAATTTTTGTAGGTTATAAGGGGCAAAACTCTGCTCATAATTGAGGGACATGACCCATATTCGAACTTGACCTGTATTTCTTGGTGTAAAGCTATACGCACAAAATTAATTGATTATCTGTAACAGTTTTCCTTTAAATGTCTGGAAACCACAGATGGGACACACGGACGCACGGACGGACGCATGTACACACGGACGGACAGACGGACATGTGCATCCCTATATACCCCACCATTTTATGGCGCGGGTATAAACCCCCACCATTTTATGGCGCGGGTATAATGATAGTGGACAATTTAGTAGAGTACCTTGAGTACTTGCTTCCAGTAAGGTTTCGTTAAATTCTGTGTAGCAGTTTAAGAGGTGATGTCAAAAATAAGTCATCCAATCAGAGCCCACGACGCCCATATTTGTTGACCGATCGGCACAAAAAAACAGAAACTTGGTAAATGACCTTGAGTACTTGCTTCCTGTAAGGTTTCTTGAAATTCTGTGCAACGGTTGCAGAGGAGAAGTTGAAAATGCGTCAGCAAATCAAAGCCCTCAGCAACCATATTTGTTAAGCACAAAAAACACAAACTTGGTAGAGGACCTTGAGTACTTGCTTCCTGTACGGTTTCAGGAAATTCTGTGAAGTGGTTGCAGAGGAGATGTCGAAAATGCGTCAGCCAATCAGAGCCCTTGGCGGAAATATTTGTTGACCAATCAGCATGAAAAACATAAATTTGGTAGAGGACTATGAGTACTTGCTTCCAGTAAGGTTTCATGAAATTCTGTGCAGCGGTTGCAGAGGAGATGTTGAACATGTTTCAGCAAATCAGAGCCCTTGGCCGCCATATTTGTTGAACGATCGGCACGAAAAACACACACTTGGTAGAGAACCTTGAGTACTTGCTTCATGTAAGGTTATATCAAATTCCGTCTAGCGGTTGCAGGGGAGATGTCGAAAATGTGTCAGCCAATCAGAGCCCTCAGCGGCCATATTTGTTGAACGATCAGCACAAAAAAACACAAACTCGGTAGAAGACCTTGAGTACTTGCTTCCTGAAAAGTTTCATGAAATTCTGTGCATCGGTTGCAGAGGAGATGTCGAAAATGTGTCAGCAAATCAGAGCCCTCGGCCGCCATATTTGATTTCCGATCAGCACGAAAAATTCAAACTTGGTAGAAGACCTTGAGTACTTGCTTCTTGTAAGGTTTTATGAAATTCCATACAGCAGTTGCAGAGGAGATGTCGAAAATGTGTCAGCAAATCAGAGCCCTCGGCCACCATATTTGTTGACTGATTGGCACGAAAAACACAAACTTGGTAGAGAACCTTGAGTTCTTGCTACCTGTAAGATAACATGAAATTCGATGCAGTGGTTGCAGAGGAGTTGTCGACTGTCGTTAAAAAAGTTTACGACAGATGATAGATGACCGACGGACGACGCGCTATGACAATAGCTCACTTGAGCTTCGCTAAGGTGAGCTAAAAAGGTCAAAGGTCAATGTCCAGGTCACTTGGTCAAAAGTCAAGGTCTCAAATGAAAGTTCTGGTCATGAGGTATGCACATGGGAAACATCAAAGCCCTACAACTTATACTTCATGAGATATAGCCCTGGTTAAAGTTTTGTGCACGCAACTGACGCCAACGATCAGGCTATGACATTGGGTGTGATACCCATAGTGTGACGATGGACAGAGGACAAAGTGATTCCCAAGTATCACTATGCTTTGCAGCCAACACAAAAACTTACTAGGATCTGTTCTGGACCATAAGCAATGACTTTAGATGTTGTTGAACTACCACTGAAAATATCTATTGATGGAAGATAAGTAAAGAATTAATCAATTAAACAACTGGCAACTTACTCATTAAGCCGGGCTTTCACTGTCGCAAATGTAGAGGAGAATGAGCTACGATCAGAGGCCAATGAACAATCATGTCACATTCTTGTTTGTTCTCATGAAGTTCTTCTTAGCCATAGGCACACTATAGCGCCGTGAATGCAACAAGAATATGCTACGAGTCTGCTACGATATTTAGGCGAGTGTGATACGAATAGAGAAAAAAAATGCCAACGCTGCAAGATATGCCCATCGGGTATTAATTTCTCATAAATAATTTTGAGGATGCAATTATGTCAGTTTTAGTCTCAAAGTGACTTGACCTTTATCGTGGCTCATTCTCCTCCAGTTTGCGAACAAGAATGCACGCAAATGTGAGGAGAATGCACTGTGAATGAAGGATGAATGCGAAGGCAATGCGAAATGCAATGCGAATGCATTGAACATGTGCCAAAAGTGTGAGGCAAATAAAAGTTCAGACACGAATGTTTTTTAATTAGTTTGAAGCATTCCTGTCGGTGCCACAAACAGAGGAGAATGAAGGAGAATATGACATGATTGTGACACCATGAGACAAGAATGCCGGCAATTGAGGGGAGAATGTGCTATGATTAAACAAAATTACCATGTAGCTCTATCACAGCTGCATTCGCAACAGTGGAAGCCCCACTTTACAAATTGAAAAAAAAGATAGGAAATTACAGATAAAGAAGCTCACCTCGTGGTAGCAATATTCAATTTAAATATACTTTTTAGTACATTTATATTTGCTTTTAAAGGCAAAATCATTCAAGAGGAAAACGTAGGTCAAGGTTATTTTATGAAAGCTTAATCAAAGATACTTCTAATATGCAAGTTTGGTACATGTAGCGCTTATACTTTGCTCAATATTAGCTTTTAAAGGCAAAATCATTCAAGCAGAAAAAGTAGGTCAAGGTCATTTTAGGAAAGTTTGATCAAAGATACATCTGATATGCAAGTTTGGTACATGAAGCACTTACACTTTGCTCAATATTGGCTTATATTTACATATGCCCATTCATTTGTGTAGAATTTACACTGGTGTGATTTGAATTATGACATCATGGTAACTTGGCTTGATTTGAACTATTACGGTACGTAGTAACAGAGCATTAGCAATGGAGTTTTGAACCTATTTAAACGTCCTTTAAGCGTGAAAAACTGGAAATGTAAATAGATATAAAAACTGTCTTTTGGAATGTGATTATACTGTGATAACCTACAATGGATCCAGGAAGGAGCTGTTAAGATAAGGCGTAGAATCTGCCCTGAAAAGTCGAAATTTCAAAATGCAAAATTTGATAATCTTTTTCTGTAGAAATTTCAAGTATCTTCGTCAATGTATGAATCTGCTGTCAGATGGTAGTGATGGGAAATCGGTTCAGAATCATAATCGATAATCAGTTAGAATCGGTTGGTGTATTCGATGCGATTCTACCGATTATAATCGGTCATAACATTTTGCTAAAAATTTCAATAATTTCATTATTTTTATCTCTTTCATACGTTTCATTCATTACTGACCATCCAAATAAAATATACATGTATATTTCATTAATTACTGATCAACAATTAAAGCAGCTATATGTGTTTTACCGGTAATATTCAAATGTACTTATCTTGAACAATCAGACTTAATCAAAGTAACCAAGGGTCTTCTCCTTACAGTTGCTTCATTTGAAAATAATGTATGAAAAGTAAACAAATAAAGCCTACGCTCACGCAGCAAGATACGCCCGTTGGGATTTTTTTCACAACACCAAAATATCTAAGTCCCATAACTCCATCAGGACAAATTGGATGAACCTAGCTTAAAATCGAAAGGCGGCTTCCTCCTCAAAGTCTGATCAAAATGTACAAATATCATGAAAATCTGTTGACACATATTCAAGTTATTGCGTTCCATGCACCTATATTTTGCCCTTAGCTTAACATGTATATGCATATAACCCCCCCCCCCCCCCATTACACATAATTTCTGGATTATGTGACAAAAAATTCAAGAACCCGTTATATATGTGAAAGAACATCCTTTCTACTTGAAGTACACAAAATTTCAAAACATTTCAACCAGAAATAGATTTTTAAATAATTTTTAACTATTTTAGTATATTTTCACTGTATTTTAAAATATCTAAGTCCCATAACTCTGTAACGATATATCAAATGAACCTGAAAATCGAAAGGCGGCTTCCTCTCCACAGTCCAATCAAAATGTATGAATATCATGAAAATCCGTTGACGCATATTCAAGTTATTGCGTTCCATGCGCCTATATTTTTCCCTTAGCTTAACATGTATGTGCATATAACCCCCCCTTCCTATTACACACAATATCTCGCTTATGCGACCAAAAAATTAAAAACCCGTTACATATGTCAAAGAGCATCCTTTCTACCTTCAGTATACAAAATTTCAAAACATTTCGACCAGAAATGAATTTTTAAATAATTTTTAACTATTTTAGTATATTTTCACTGTATTTTAAAATGTCTAAGTCCCATAACTCTGTAACGACATATCGAATGAACCTGAAAATCGAAAGGCGGCTTCCTCTCCACAGTCCAATCAAAATGTATGAATATCATGAAAATCCGTTGACGCATATTCAAGTTATTGCGTTCCATGCGCCTATATTTTGCCCTTAGCTTAACATGTATGTGCATATAACCCACCCCTCCCCCCTTCCTATTACACACAATATCTCGCTTATGCGACAAAAAAATTATAAACCCGTTACATATGTCAAAGAACATCCTTCCTACATGAAGTATACAAAATTTCAAAACATTTCGACCAGAAATAGATTTTTAAATAATTTTTAAATATTTTAGTATATTTTCACTGTATTTTAAAAATCTAAGTCCCATAACTCTGTAACGACATATCGAATAAACCTGAAAATCGAAAGGCGGCTTCCTCTCCACAGTCCAATCATAATGTATGAATATCATGAAAATCCGTTGAAGCATATTCAAGTTATCGCGTTCCATGCGCCTATATTATGCCCTTAGCTTAAAATGTATGTGCATATAACCCCCCCCCCCTCCTATTACACACAATATCTCGGTTATGCGACAAAAAAAATAAAAACCCGTTACATATGTCAAAGAACATCCTTTCTACTTGAAGTATACCAAATTTCAAAACATTTCGACCAGAAATAGATTTTTAAATAATTTTTAAATATTTTAGTATATTTTCACTGTATTTTAAAAATCTAAGTCCCATAACTCTGTAACGACAAATCGGATGAACCTGAAAATCGAAAGGCGGCTTCCTCTCCACAGTCTGATCACTATGTATAAATTTCATAAAAATCCGTTGACGCGTATTCATGTTATTGCGTTCCATAGGCGGACGGACAGACGGACAGACGGACGGACGGACGGACTTCGCCATACCATAATACGTCCCGTCAAATGACGGGCGTATAAAAACGATCATTTTTGCGGAGCATGTGGTGTGGAATTAAGGGGACATGTCACATTTGCAAGTGTCTGTGTAAGTAAACAGTAACATCAAAGTTCAGAAAGGAATACTCAACAAATCTCAATCTTTAAAGATTTGACTTAAAATTTGTCTAGGATTGAAGAACTTACTGTCAGCATCGGTCCGTCGAATGTACAATGTAGTCTGTGGGGAAAATATTATAATAAAGGATTATTTTTTACAAGTTTTCTTTCAAATTTATCAGGGATTGCCATGCTACTAACTTCTTCTATTGTACAATATTGAGAACAACACTCATGTCCATAGTAAGAACGTTTTAACAATCAGACAGAATTTCCTCTGATCTTGGTCTCTTCCCCCCCCCTTTCATTTTCCCGCTATCGATTATTTTACTTTCAAATCGATTATCGAAATCGGATGACTTCAACACGCCGCTAATCGATTATTATCGATTATCAGCCCATCACTAATTGGAAGGACAGCGCACGAGAAATAATCGAGTGATTTCAGGGCTAAATCAGGCCCTTATCTTAACAGCTCCTTATGGAACATAATTTCTGGATCTATTGTAGGTTATCACGGCATAATCACATTCCAAAAGACAGTTATTCTATAATCAAAGGCACAATCATTCAAGCAGAAAAAGTAGGTCAAGGTCATTTTATGAAAGTTTGATCAAAGATACATCCAACATGCAAGTTTGGTACATGTAGCACTTATGCAGGTGGGGAAACTTCCTTATATGGAAGTCAAATATAGCGGAACGACTGCGTCACATAATCAGTTCAGAGTGAGCACTCTCTCATATTCATCCAATCGCTTCGATGGACTTTGCATTATGGGATTACTATGATAGAAAAATCGTGCATATATTTTGGCTTTAGTACTGTCTTCAAAACTGCTCCGCTATCGCAGAAATCGCAATCAGGTTTCCTTGACATGTTTGTCACTTATACTTCAGAGGTATATCTAAAAAAAAAATCTTACCTGTAATTCCTTGGGCATTTTCTCTCCAGTTCCTAGTCATGAAAATGTACTTATAGCAACCCTTCATATTTGTGTTATCTAACCTTAAAAATAATACAGGAAAAGGATGGGTAAATAACAAAAGACTATCTCATACCTGCTTACCCTATTGTATCTTGAAGTGTACTTTTAACTATTTGTTTCTGTCAACTTTGCTTATTTTGTTGATGATGTGAAATGTACAATAAAACAAATAAGATTCTATCTATCAGAACAGGGGCATACATCATTACATGAAGCATACACTCAGAAGAACATCTTTCCACTTCATTTCTGTGATTGTATTTCTTAGTTTAGAACTGACTTTATTTTTTCCAGTAAGAAGGAATTAAGTAAGGTTGCAGCTTTAAATTCTAAATCAAAGCACTGAAGGTACTGAAAGCGAATAGCTTAAATATCACTATATATGTATCATTTATTATGTATGTAATCAATCTTTCCTTCGTAGACAAGTTTATGAAAATATACAATAATACTGAAATGCAAATCCATAAAGATTTCATTAGAATTAAATGAACACGGTTCTCGAACTTGCATTTTCCAAAGAGTCGTGTTCATTAGAATTAAATGAACACGGTTCTCGAACTTGCATTTTCCAAAGAGTCAATACTTCTAGTGGCCGACCCAGAGGGTTGACTAATGGAATAGGGCAGGTGAGTCAAGTTGAAGGGGAAGTGGGTTGTTGAGCAATCTGAGACCGTCTTTAACAAATACTAGTATCTTCCGTTAAATTAATACTCCTTGAATTTTCCAAAGATCAAATGAATAAAAAAATTGCCTTTCATTGGAAAAGGCTGTTAATACATAACTGGATAATTAAATGAGTTTACCCGATTAGATCGAGGCTGCCATGGAGCCCTATGCAGAACTATATCCAGTGGCGGATCCAACGCCCCCTTTGCCGGGGGGTCAAAGGGCGAATTTTGCCGATTTTTACTGAAAATGGGCAAAAATGTAGGGTTTTTTGGAAAATTTTGGGCCAGTGCCGGGGGCGGACGCCCCCTCCGCAACCCCCCCCCCCCTCTGAATCCACCACTGATATCAGCGGCTGCCATGGACCCGGGGCCGACTTACCCCTAGGCAGATCATGAAGACATAGAGAGGGAGATTATATACCGGCAGTGTAATGAGTTCAATTTCTAAAAAGATTAAAATGCATTCAAGGCCTATATTTTTTTCATTATGTTTGTACGTCCTTGATAATGTCTAACACGCTAAAATTCTTCTTCCATTTCCAATCTAAAACCTGAAAATCGGTACCTTTACATATTCTTCAGTGTGGTTTGGAATGCCTCAATTCCTAGAAATGGGCGATGTTCAGTAAATACATTTGTAAATGTAAATTTTAAAAGTATACGCATACGCACGTCGTGAGGTAGTCGTAATGTAACACCTGAAAGAGCTTTTTATTATAAACAACTAAGCCGTATCTTCTCGATTTTTTAAGACATAGAAACATCCCTGGGACTAAGCCGTAGAAATGGGGATGACGAGACGGGTGCATGCAACGCGAAGTGGTTCTAATTTTTTTTTTCATTTTCTTTCTGAAAATATTATGAAAACTGGCAAGGGTGACAAGCTCGAAATTTAAAAAAAAAAAAAAATACAGAATTACTTGTGTCTAAAAGAACAAAGATAAACAAAAATAATTATTACAGTTTTATCCTTCAAACCGGCGAGCGGAATGAGAAGGTAATTTTTTGAATATATGTACATTGTACCTGGGTATATAAATTTTTTTCAGTTTTATAAAGTTTCTAGAAAATGATATGGTGTAATAATGAACTAAGATTTTTTAACGTTGGATTTTCAATTATGACCTCTCCCGTAACAAAATTCGTTCATGATGAATTGTCGTTGTACATGTTGTATTCCCTATTTCTCTCTTACTTCACATCCACATATTCAATTTTCGATCCAACAGAAAAGTACAGCTACTTAAAAAATTAGTTAATACTTCCCCTCCCCGAGGTATGGATCCACGCATGTGCATTGTTCTATTTTTATCTCACGTTTAAAGACAACACGTGTTTATATCCCGATGCTACAAACTTGTACTGGCGTTAAAAAAAAAAAAGATTGTCATCGGCCGGCGTCAGCTATCATTTTTAGGTGGCAAGGAACCAATCTCTTTCGCGGAAAGGGGGGGGGGGGGCTAAATAGTAGACGTATCAGGAATTTTTCTATATACGACCCTGGACGTATTCATGAATGGAACATTCGCCAAAGGAAGCTTGCACTAAAAGTGGGACTCATATGCAGGATCGGATAAAATAAATAAAGAAAACGAACGAATTGTAAGGAAAAGAAATAAGGAGAGAAGAAATATATCCATATACAAATACAAAAATCGTACGACTGAAGTACTGAACCCATATATCGAACCTTTTTGTTCTCAAAGTCGGTCCAGGAATCCTCCAATTAGAAATTAACATAACGTTATCTTCGTTTGCAGTCGGTCGTTTCCGTCGACAGCTTGCTTCCTGTCATTAGAACAGGCAGATTGCTCGTATGCTACCTCTTCGAAGTGTGTGCGGAAGTAAAAAACATCCCTGGTGTGTCCAGCTTCAGGAAGCCGACAATAAGTAACACGACATAAACAGAGTTACATCGTTTACACATTTCAAAGCAGCAGTGACCCTTCTCTTTCAGAAGACTTCATACGTCACACGATGTGAATTACTGTGATTTGATTGGTTCGTGCTACAAATTATACAGAATTGGGGCTCTCTAGCGTGAAAAAATTCAGGTGATCTCTTAAAGCTATTCGCTTAATAAGCTCAAAATGCATCAAAGATGCAAAATGCCGAGTTGCAAAACTGGAATGTAAGTATGAATATGCAGACTAACATGAAATGTGTATGGTTTGTAACAACATTTTGTGGTCCTAAATGAAAATTTCTGGATCAAGAAATGGTCTTCTCTTTATTCTATATCAGCGTGTAATATATTTTCAAGGATACAGATTTTCAATCTCATCATACAGAATACTTTATGTATTTGTATGTACAATATGATTTAACAAAGCATACTCTAAAGATACAGAATAAGGTACAATTCATATCTTAAATCACGGGAAACATTTCTGGCAAGTTTCATGATTATAGGTGCAATACAGGCTCAAATATGGTTGGGAAAACATTTTCAATCATCTGAGTCCTGTGACCTTGATCTTTGACCTTTTGACCCAAAAATTAATGGCAAGTTTTAAGATTATAGGTGCAATACAGGCTCAAAAATGGTCTGGAAACCATTTTCAATTACCTAAGTCCTGTGACCTTGATCTTTGACCCTTTGACCCCTAAATCAAAAGTGGTCATTTTCTATTCACTGGAAACATTTCTGGCAAGTTACATGATTATAGGTGCAATACAGGCTCAAATTCAGTCGGGAAACCATTTTTAATCATCTTAGTCCTGTGACCTTGACCTTTGACCTTTTAACCCCAAAATTGATAGTGGTCATCCTTGATCCATGGGAAACATTTCTGGCAAGCTTCATGATTATAATTGCAATACAGGCTGAAATATGGTCCGGAAACCACTTTCAATCATCGGAGTCCTGTGACCTTGACCTTTGACCTTTTGACCCCAAAATCAATAGGGGTCATTCTTGATTCATGGGAATCATTATTGGCAAGTTTCATGACTTTAGGTGCAATACAGGCTAAAATATGGCCAGGAAACCATTTTCAATCATCAGAGTCCTGTGACCTTGACCTTTGACCTTTTGACCCCAAAATCAAAAGTGGTCATTTTCTATTCACAGGAAACATTTCTGGCAAGTTACATGATTATAGGTGCAATACAGGCTGAAATATGGTCCGAAAACCAATTTCAATCAACAGAGTCCTGTGACCTTGACCTTTGACCTTTTGACCCCAAAATCAATAGGCCTCATCCTTGATTCAAGGGAAACATTTCTGGCAAGTTTCATGATTATAGGTGCAATACAGGCTGAAATATGGTCCGGAAACCATTTTCAATCAACAGAGTCCTGTGACCTTGACCTTTGACCTTTTGACCCCAAAATCAATAGGCCTCATCCTTGATTCAAGGGAAACATTTCTGGCAAGTTTCATGATTATAGGTGCAAAACAGGCTGAAATATGGTCCGGAAACCATTTTCAATCATCTGAGTCCTGTGACCTTGACCTTTGACCTTTTGACCCCAAAATCAATAGGGCTCATCCTTGACTAATGGTGAGTAAGTGTATGAAGTTTCATAGTTATAGCCTCTTTCGTAGTTGACTTATAGTCCGGAAACCAATTGTTGACGCCCTCCCGCCCGCCCAGACGCCCGCCCGCCCAACCGCCCGCCCGCCCGCCCATCTCACATCAAATTAAGAGCCGAGTTTTGCAACTCGGCTAAAAAGGACTAGGTGCACCAACCCCTCAAATCGGCCCAATAGTTTTAACAATAAATAAGCTTAAAATGCATCAAAGATGCAAAATGCTGAATTGCAAAACTTGAATGTAAGTATGAATATGCAGACTCAGAATAAACATGAATTGTATAACTACATGTATATGCAAGCTCCCTGGTCGAGTTCCCTTCTGAAAGGAATCTCTCCCATATAACACATTACCGATATCCAGATCTAGATATTTATGAGTCTGCGATTTCTATACAAGCTAATACGAGTACCTGATATGAGAAATAGAGCGCAAAGAAAACTTACACTTGTCATAATAATTTGAATTGGTTTGTTAAACATATTAATACCAATCTAATGTAATCATAGTAGATGAAATAAACGACATGTGTCCAATAAGTAAGAACATAACTTGAAATTCCACTTTCGTTTCTCAAACATAAACAATACATGGAAGGTCACTCAGTACAGGTACACCTATACAATGTCTGACGGCCTCTTGATAGGGCTTGTATTTAATTTAAAAAGCTTCAAAAATAGTTTTTAATTCAATTTCCATTCACCTGCGATAACATAAAGACATTTTTCAATTTATGCCTTTCTACTCAACAGCTATTTATAGCTAAGATATATTTTCAATCTTCAGAAAACCTAAATAGAAGAGATTGTTTTTTAGGTAAGCGATCCCTGGTAGAAGTTTGTAACTATATGGTCTCGACAGATGGGAAAACATTACTAACACTTTTCAGGTGGATACACATTCATTTATATTTACATATGCCCATTCATTTGTATAGAATTTACACTGTGATTATAGGAGTATAACCAAAGTGGCGTGATTTGCACTATGACGTCATAGTAAGTTTGCTTGATTTGAACTTCGACGGTACGTAGTAACAGAGCCTTAGCAACATAGTTGTAAACGTATTTTACGTCATTAAAGTATGAAAAACTGAAATGTAAATATATATAATAACTGTCTTTTGGAATGTGATTATACTGTGATAACCAAAAGACAGTTATTCTTTAAATAATTCAGAAACCATTTTAAATTACCCGAGTACTATGAATTTGACCTTTGATCTTTTGATCCCAAATGCAATAGGGATCATCCTTGATTCATGGGAAACATTTCTGGCAAGTTAAATGATATGGTCTGGAAACCATTTTCAATCATCAGAGTTCAATGTCCTTGACCTTTTCACCTAAAATCAATAGGAATTATCCTTGATTCACTGGAAACATTTGTGCATGTTTCATGATCATAGGTGTAATACATTGTACATGCTAAAATATTATCCGGAAACCATTTTCAATAATCAGAGTGATACGACCTTTGATCTTTTGATCCCAAAATCAATAAGGGTCATCCTTGATTCATGGGAAACATTTCCAGAACATTCATGATCATAGATGCAATACATGCTCAAATATTGTCCATAAACCATTTTCAATCATCTTGACCTTTGACCTTTTGACCCCTAAATGAGTAAATCAATAGGGAACATCCTTGATTTATGGGAAACATTTCTGGCAAATTTCATGATCAAAGGTGCAATACAGGCTCTAATAATAAAGTCTGGAAACCATTTTCAATCAACATAGTCCTGTGACCTTGACTTTTGACCTTTTGACCCAAAAATCAATAGGGGTCATCCTTGATTCACGGGAAAGATTTCTGGCAAGTTTCATGATCATAGGTCCAATACAGGCTCTAATATGGTCCTGGAAACTCTTTTCAATCATCTGAGTCCCATGACATTGATCTTTGACCTTTTGACCTCAAAATCAATAAGGGTCATCCTTTATTCATGGGAAATATTTTTGGCGAGTTTCATGATCATAGGTGCAGTTCAAGCTCTTATATGGTCTGGAAACCATTTTCAAAAATTTATGAAACGCAAGCAATATAAGTCCCATACCAGCATTAATCCATGTCCTTCAACTCTGCCTTGACCAAAAGATGAATCCAACATAAAAAAAATGTAATGATTGCTGTGCGATGTAAGTCCCCTACCGGCGGCATAAATTTATGTCCTGCATCTCTGTTCATCAGTTCATTATCTGCAACAACAGCCAAGAAAAGTCTGGGAAACTGAATTCACGAAATTTGCTATGTCCAAGGGCCATAACTCTTGTGAAAATTAGTTCATCTAAATTAAACTCGAACTTGATCTGCATTACACTATAATGATTTCACATACAAGAAATCAGTTCATTATCTGCAATAACAGGCATGAGAAAGTCAGGAAAACTGAAAAATTCATGAAATTTACTTCGTCCAAGGGCCATAACTCTTGTGAAAATAGGCAAATGGAAACCAAAATCAAACTTCTGTATCACACTGAGATGTATTCATACACCAGCGCATTATTTGCAATAGAACCGAAGAAAAGTCCGGAAAACTGAAATTTTCATAAAATTCCAAAAAAAAAGTCCAAGGGCCATAACTCTTGTAAAAATCTAAAGCAAACACAAACTTGATTTGTACCATATTGAGATATATCCACATACCAAGAACAACTAGACCACAAACCCATCAAATTGTATAAAGAATTAAGTGTCCATCATTTATAGTGTCAGAGGAGTTGCGAGCACAAGATTACAAAGAGTTAAATAGGAGAAAATGACCACACCCATTTCGATGAATCTGGGGGTCAGGGGCTCAAACCAAATATCAGGTGCACAACTAGACTACAGACCCATCACATTGCAAAAAGAATTAAGTCTCCATCATTTATAGTGTCAGAGGAGTTGCATGCACAAGATTACATAGAGTTATATAGGTGAAAATGACCACACCCATTTCTAAGACCCTGGGGGTCAGGGGCTCAAACAAAATATCAGGTGCACAACAAGACCACAGACCCATCATATTGCAAAAAGAATTATGTCTCTATCATTTATAGTGTCAGAAGAGTTGTCCGGACAAGATTACATAGAATTTTAATGACCACACCCATTTTCTAAGACCCTGGGGGTCAGGGACTGAAACTAAATGTCAGGTGCACAACTAGACCATGGACCAAGTAAAATGCAAAAAGAATTAATTTTCTATCTCTAACAGTTTCAGAGGAGTTGTCCGGACAAGAATTGTTTACGGACAGACGGACGGACGGACAGACGCCGGACGAGGGGGGATCGCATAAGTTCGACTGCTCTATGACCAGTAGAGCTAAAAACAAAATGTCATGGATAAAACAAAAAGAACGACCAGAAAAAAGAACCTGCCCTGCGGGCTAGCTGAATTCAGAAATGACTTGCCCGCTCGATTTTTGATACGGCACGGGCAATCGGACAACTGCTTATGTTCAACCCTGAATAATAATTTCCTTTATTTAGACAGGATAGCACAATTAGTACATATGACTACTTTACATTGTACATGTATATACTTTCTGCGAAATGGTTATATAGGAGAAAATGACCACACCCATTTTCTAAGACCCTGGGGTCAGGGGCTCAAATAAAATATCTATTGTACATCTTGATCATAGATCTATAATATATATAAAAGAATTAACTTTCTATTATTTATACTTTCTGAGAAATGATGACCACACCCATTTCCTAAGACCCAAGGGGTCGGGGCTCAGATGAAATATCAGGTGCACAACTTATTCATAATTATGCCTTTAATTTTGCAAAAAGAATTACTTTTCTATCATTTATACTTTCTGAGAAATGGTGAACACAAGATTACATAGAGTCATATAGGAGAAAATGACCACATCCATTTCCTAAGACCCTGGGGGTCGGGGACTCGGATGAAATATCAGCTGTACAACTAGATCATAAATCTTTCATATTGCAAAAAGAATTAACTTTCTATCATTTATAAATTTTCTATACTTTCCAAGAAATGGTGTTCACAAGATTACATAGAGTTATATAGGAGAAAATGACTACACCACACCCACTTTCTAAGACCCTGGGGTCAGAGGCTCAAACAAAATATTTTGTGTACAGCTTGATCATAGATCTATAATATATCAAAAAGAAATAACTTTCTATTACTTATACTTTCTATCATTTATAGTGTCAGAGTAGTTGCGAGCACAGGATTACAAGAGTCATATAGTAGGAAAAGACCACACCCATTTTCTAAGACCCTGGGGGTTAGGGGCTCAAACAAAATATCAGGTGCACAACTAGACCACAAACCCATTATATTGCAAAAAGAATTAAGTCTCCGTCATTTATAGTGTCAGAGGAGTTGCGAGCACCAGATTTCATAGATTTTCATAACCACGCCCATTTTCTAAGACCCTGGGGGGTCAGGGGCTGAAACCAAATGATAGGTGCACAACTAGACAACAAACCAAGTAGGATACAAAAAGCAATTACTTTCTTTCTCCTATATTTTCAGAGGAGTTGCGAGCACAAGAATTGTTTATGGACTGACGGACGGACAGACGCCTGACAACAGGGTATCACATAAACTCAACTGGTCTGAGACCAGTAGAGCTAATAAAATCGTCAGAAAATACCGAATTGACAAACCTTTATGTATGTATGTATAATATTCAAGATATAAAATTGTCTGCCTTGAAGTTTTATTGTCGAGGTAGTACAGTATATCATCTTATCTTGCAATGATTTTTGTTTTAAATATGGTTTTCAAATCTGACTAATCTTTTTAACAGAGTTACCTACCTAACAGTGATTCTTTAAGGCATTAAGGGTATAATACTCTTCTTCCGGTTGTTTTGAAAACAGAACCATTAAATACCATGAAGTCCACAAAAGACTTCGGCAATGTTCGGGACCATACATTTTCATGGCGAGTTGAATGAAACATCAAACTAGAAGTCTCTGACGAGACTGAAGCTCTCTTGGTTGTTTAGTTGAATTAAACTAAGTGACACAACTATTTTCTAAGACCTAAGGGTAAGGGGCTAAAAAAGAATATCAGATACATGTGCAAGCGTAATATAAAACGTAAGTCTGAACATAATGCAAAAATCTTTTCATCAGTCATACTTTCTAAGAAATGGTGTTCAGAAGATTACATAGTTGTATAGTAGAAAATGACCACATCCATTTTCCAAGAACCTGGAGGTAAGGGCTTGAACTAATTATCAATTGGATAATCAAACCACATACCTTTTGAATATGTATAATGCAAAAAGAATTTATACTCTATCAATAATGCACTCTGAGAATTGGTGTTCACAAGAATGCATAATATATATAATATATATAGGAGAAAATCACCACATCCATTTTCCAAGACCTTTGGGTCTGAATCTCAAACAAAACATCAGGGACATGTACACAACTAGACCATAGACCTATCATGTTGCAAAAAGAATTGACTTTGTATCCTTTATACTTTCTGAGAAAAGATGATCACAAAATTACAGTAAGTTATATCATGTGAAATGATGACCAGACCCATTTCCTAAGACCCAAGGGGTCAGGGGCTCAGATGAAATATCAGGTGCACAACTTATTCATATGCCTTTAATTTTGCAAAAAGAATTACTTTTCTATCACTTATACTTTCTGAGAAATGGTGAACACAAGATTACATAGAGTTATATAGGAGAAAATGACCACATCCATTTTTTAAGACCCTGGGGGTCGGGGACTCGGATGAAATATCAGCTGTACAACTAGATCATAAATCTTTTATATTGCAAAAAGAATTAACTTTCTATCATTTATATTTTTTTTATACTTTCCGAGAAATGGTGCCCACAAGATTACATAGAGTTATATAAGAGAAAATGACTACACCACAACCACTTTCTAAGACCCTGGGGTCAGAGGCTCAAACAAAATATTTTGTGTACAGCTTGATCATAGATCTATAATATATCAAAAAGAAATAACTTTCTATTACTTATACTTTCTGAGAAATTGTGACCACAAGATTACATTCAGTTAAACAAGAGCCCCAGGGGGCACAACGCTCACCTGATACCCATGCACGCTCTAACTGACATACTGACATTGAATACTGATAGTGCCAGTACCAGGATTTTAGCCCACAACCTTTCTAAAAAGATTTTTGCCGGATGCAGAGAAGTGTTTTTTTTTCAGACAACCTTTAAAGGTACAAAAAAGAAAAAAAAGAAAAAAATTTCAAAACAATAACTTTTTTACTGATTTGAAAAAAAAACGGATAAAGTGGTCCAACGTCATATGCCCAGCTAGTATAGTTCAATTATGCAACATCAAAAATAAAATCATATTGTAAAATTCCACATAAATGTGCAGCAGAAAAAGAATAAAACAATGAAATGATTTCACAAATTAAGTTTATTTAAAATTGAACACAAAACCTTTCATTATTGATAGCTAGCATGCCAGAAATTATAAAGCCTGTGTTTGTGAAACGAGAATGCCCCCGGCGGCATCTTTGTTAGTATAAACACCATTTTCTGTTAAGTATGTGAGAGGTCAGGGTCAGCGTAATATTGGTATCAATGGAAAGATCTTGTCACAAGGAATACACATGTACAATATGAAAGCCCTATCGCTATAACCATTCAATAGTTATGCCCAATGTTAAAGTTTCTGAGAAGTACGTGAAACGTCAAGGTTATGGTCATGAGGTCAAAAATTTTGGTAAATACACATGTGAAATATGAAACCTCTATCACCAGCTTCCATTCAAAAGTTATGCCCAATGTTAAAGTTTTTTGGAAAACAGACAGACAAACAGACAGACGGACAGGCCAAAAACTTTATGCTCCCGAATCTTTTATTCCAGGGGCATAAAAAACAAAGATTTTTCGGTTTTGCCTTTATTCACTAAAATCTATGAATTATGCTTTTGAATAGTATTGATTTCATCTCAAATACATGAAACGTACAGCTAAAATCGTTTTGATCCAATATTCAACAATTCAAGTGAGTTGTGCAGAAATTGTGCCAGTTTGTTTTCCAAAAAAGCAGTGTATGTTGTATCAAACCTCATGACCCAGTGAAGCCACTTGAACAAATAATTTTCAGTAAATATGCTGAAATGCGACGCTTCTTGCCTATGCATATTTCAACAGGCGAGAAGGAGCGTCGCATTTCAGCATATGCTGTTCAACAACTCAAGTGGTTTCTCTAAGGTTTCGCAGTTTGAAACAAATTAAAAGGCCCATGAAATTGTTAAGCTTGTCCAACTAGCAGACCTACGACATCGTTATTTACTGTTAACTAATTGTTTTACCTCATCATAGGTCTGTTACACGGGCAAGTTGTTAGCGGAGAGAGTTCATGAAATGTATCGGTTGCATTGGATTTTCCGACAAGAAGTTATTTGGTCTGATAAAAACTCATTATGTATCTATTATTTGAACAGATAAAAATTCCCAAATGTCTTAACACAGGATCCTGTCGCTTTATGAGAGAAAATGTTTTATTATTCAAAACCTCAGGCCTCTGTATTCCTCTTAGAAATATTATACATACAAGATGACGAACACAGTGGCTTAAGGTTGTGAATAATAATTTATTTTCTCTATTAAAAAACAACAGCTTCTGTGGTCCAACATTTCATTGGAAGATTTCAGGAACTCTGAACGGAATTATTTATTTTCAAGAATTTCAGATATTAAATGTCCTATGCATTCTCAAAATCCAGAGGAAGAGATTACTCATTAGACGTTTCTTCAAGAAATCAGTCCGTAAATTACTTCATCTAAGAGAGTCTAAGACAGAGGAAATTCGAGCAAACTTTATACATAATAACAAGTATATGCAAGTGTTCCAAGTACATGAATGATAACCATTATGAACGTTGTTCATAGCTCAAACCATACTCGCTCCTTTAACATACCTACATGTAATTCCGTCATCAGGAAGAACTCATTCTTCATACGTACAGTCACAGAGTGGAACGAACTGGATAACCATCAAGTGCTGTCAAGGACTGTGGAAGGCTTTAGATTCAGCCTGAAGCGCGATTAAGTAAGTTTATGCGCTCTCTCATTCCGTTGATCACAAGCCAGTATTGGTAATTCAACGTACCCATACAGATACAGATTATGAAAGTGTTCCAATTATAAAAATCTATTCCGTTTGCACTGTATCTCCTGAAATATATCGCAGTACTGCTTTGCGGTTTGTATTGCAATGAAGCGCCTAGCGGAATACGATGCGCCTTGGGGACGAAGATGAATGAATGCGTATCTAGGTCATTGTCCTGTCAAATAGTTCCGATTATTTTCTTATTATTTTCAACAATTGGTGGAAAATACACACAATGTTTATCTTGAATTGTCTTCTCCGTGATTGTTTACTAGACAGATGAAATAAAATTTTGAATATAGTTTTAAAGTGTGTGAGACATCTACATGTGTGGAAGAATACGTGTGAAAATGGGTCCTCAGATCATAAAATTCGAATAATTCCGGTCCGGAACCAGGTGCATGGCTTTGAAAAATATTTAAAAAGTTGTGTACTTTTAATCATTACGGCATTTTTTTTTTTTTGTGATTCAAATAAAATTTCTTCATTTAAAAGTAGTATCAATGTGTATAACCCGGTGCGATTTGAGAATTTCTTTTCTTTTTTGGTAAGAAAACATACATTATACCTATGTACAATCTTAAAAAATATTCCTTAAAAATCCAAAAGTGGATATCTGGACAAAATTCTTTCACTTGTAGGGTACCATGCATGAGTACCTCATACCTACAAATTGTCATGACAATCTGAAGAGTGGTTATAGAAAAGAAGCAGAAAATGTATGAAAATCACCCCCCCCCCCCCTTCCTTTTTACATAAGAAAAAAATTCATAAAAAATCAAAAAAATAAAATTTAAGCATAAAATACATATCAAAGCATTAAGTAAGTTAAATATGATAAATATGTAGTAAATGAGTGTGTAAAATCATACACTTATTGAGTTATTTAAAGAAAAAGTGCAAAAATGTGCATTTCTGACTAAGTCCGAAAAGACGTCAAAAACGCGTCAAAAATTAGTTGTCGGATTTTAACGAAATGAACAAACTTGAATCATACATCCTTCTAGATCACATAGATACAATTAGTTTTTCAATCCATTCAGTGGAACTGGAGAAGAAGATTTTTGAAGAGGGGTACCCTCCGGGGCCTATTTGACCCCGCCCTGGATCCACCCCTGAAGGGATCGAGCCGAAATGAACAAACTTGGTAGAGGACCTTTAGTACTTCATGCATACCAAGTTTCATCAAAATCCCTTCAGCCGTTGTTGAGAAGAAGTTGAAAATGTTAAAAGTTTACGACGGACGGACGACGGACGACGGACGACGGACGACGGACGCCGGACGCCACACTATGACAATAGCTCACTTGAGCCTTTGGCTCAGGTGAGCTAAAAAGACAAAAAAGAAAATGACAACACCAAATATCTAAGACCCTGGGGTAAGGGGCTCAAACAAAACTTCATGTGCACAACAAGCTCATAGAGCTTGAACATTGCAAAAATAATTAACTTTCTATCATTTACACTTTCTGAGAAATGGTGACCAAAAGATTACATAGGGATATGTAAGAGGAAATGACCAAACCCATTTTCTAAGACCCTGGGGGTCAGGGGCTCAAACAAAATATCTTGTACTCAACTCAATCATAGACATATAATATAGTGAAAAGAACTTTCTATTATGTATACTTTCTGGGATATGGTGACCACAAGATAACATTGAGGTCTATAGGCCATAATGACCACACCCATTTCCTAAGACCCCAGGGGTCAAGGGCTAAGATGAAATATCAGGTGCACAACTAGATCATCAACCTTTAATATTGCAAAAAGAATTAACAACTCTCTTTCATTTATACTTTCTAAAAAATGGTGATCACAAGATAACATAAAGTAATATAGGAGAATATGACCACACCCATTTCCGAAAACCCAGGGGTCAGGAGCTCAGATGAAATATCAGGTGCACAACCAGATCACAGACCTTTAATATTGCAAAAAGAATTAACTTTCTATCGTTTACACTATCTGAGAAATGGTGACCACAAGATTACAGAGAGTTATATAGAAAATGACCACACCCATTTCCTTCGACCCCAGGGGTCAGAGGCTCAGATAAAATATCAGGTGCACACCTATATCATAGACCTTTAATATTGCAAAAAGAATTAACCTTCTACCATTTATACTTTCTGAGAAATGGTGACCACAAGATTACATAGAGTTATATCATAGAAAATGACCACAACTATTTTCTAAGACCCTGGGGGTCAGGGGCTCAAACAAAATATCAGGTGCACAACTAGACCATAGACAATCATGTTGCAAAAAGAATTAACTATCCATCACCAACAGTTTCAGAGGACTTGAAACCACAAGAAATGTTAAACGGACAGATGGACGGACGGACGGATGGATGCCTGACACAGGGCGATCACATAAGCTCGACTGGTCATAGACCAGTAGAGCTAAAAATATCAAATATCTTAAAATATTTCAGATATGGAAGTACATTTCTAGTTTTTCACATGATTTTGTTATAATAGGTATCAGTCCCCAATTATTTTTTCCTATATATTCCTTTGTAAATCGTACTAATATGACGATTAAATACTCAAATCGCACCACCATTTTTTGCTTGAGACTTTTATATCTGCTAGATAGTATAAAAATAAGCTCAGAAATGGATTCATGCAAAAATCTGTCGCTTAGTAGACTTTTAATATCTTTTTAAACTGGAAAGGGGGTATCTGTGCCTCTAATGTTCTACAATCTATCAATTCTAGAGCCTCATAACACATGTCATTCCGCAATTAGGATGATGCAGTATCATTCAACATGCTAGAATATTTTTTTTCAACTCATCTGCGGCTCATTGACGTAAAAAACGAATCATCTAGTGTAAAAAGAGTCATTGAAATTAAATGTAAGAAGACGAGGGATTGAAATAATCAGAAACTATTTGCGTGGTCAACGAACATTCAAAATTAATTGTGATCTGTAATCTATACCCCTAATACCTTAATTTTTGCAGACCAGTCTTAGAGCGCCATCTACAATTTTCAAATAGAGTTCTACTGGAATTAATAATTAGTTTATACAGCAGATTCTCAATTATTAGTTATTTTGGCAGTTAAATTTTACACAGGTCTAAGATTTTACTGCACCTGGATTTTAAGAAGCAAAGATGCAGGTTTATTGACAGTAACCTGTCGGACCTTGCAGCTTTAAAGAGACTAAAACTGCTGTAAAAAGACAGATTATAATCCTCACCCCAAAACATTATACACAGTTGTTGATGATCACCTTTAGTCACAGCCAAATTTAAAGACTTAAAGAATATACTTACATCAGACATTGTAAAGCCCTCGAACAGTTCTCTGGATAATTGAAGAATATACTGTAAAGAAATAATACATGAATCTTAAATTTATCCAGAATCAACTACATGTAGTAAGGCTAATTAATATACCAATATACAGTAACCAAAGTGTAACTAGAAGTGACGGGGGATCCCGAAGAAGGGGTTTAAAGTCAAGCGCACTTGACTGCATTCCCGATAAATCTAGCCTGCCGGGGAGGCAGTTCAAGTGGCTTTTATTCCTAAGCTCACTATTTGTTACACTTCCCCCTTCTCCGGGAAGTTTCGTCCCCGAAGCTTACTCATTTGCGCGAGTTCTCTTTGGGATATCCAAGGCTTTCCATGTCACAGCATGTTTCAGCTGCTACTTCTGCTGGCAGTATCCTTTCAAGCCAACATGGACGACAGTACACTAGTCCGTACTGACTGAACTGAAGTACATTCAGGCACATTGGTCCGAAACCTGGCCACGAGGACCTGGCACCCAGTCACTAATGACTCACCCAGAGGGCCTGCCGCGGACCCCAAAGCCACTTTACTGCCACCAAATTGTAACGTGAAGCGACAGGGGAGCCCGAAGAAGGGTCTGAAGTCCAGCGCACTTGACCGCATTCTTGATAAAGCTAGCCTGCAGGGGAGGCAGTTCAAGTGGCTTATATTCCTAAGCTCACTATTCGTTACAAAAGGACTTTATATCATTATATGGTTTATACAATGAAATGTTTCATGAAGAAATGAATCTGTGCAAATATTTATTCCACAATGTAGGCTACTTATAAAATGATACATAACCTTTTATAGTTTCACTTACTTTCTCAATTTCTTAGAATTTTGGCTTCAAAAATGGCATTGTGGTAGAGTCAAATATTTCCACCAAAATAACTAGTCATCATGGTCATAATATACAGTATTTTAAGATTCATTCGTTTCCATTTTATGAAAAAGATTGGAATAATCTTGTTAATTTAATAGTCCATTTTCCAGAAAATATTTATGACCATTATAAACCTTGATTTTATATGCACAGACACCAGACATCACATCATTTGGCAACATTTTGAATTGTGACGTCATATTTGATCGCACTGACTTGATGTGTTGTCATGGTTTCTATAATGAATATTGCCAAGGGAGAACTTAAAACTGGTTCGGGTATAAACTGGAAAATCGGCCCTATTTTTCAAGTGGTTCAGATTTCGATTAGGTAAATTCAATATTTTAGAAGTTAATTGTATGGTTGTTTAAAGCATTGCACTGAAAAATACGGCTACAAAAACATCCAAAATTCATAAAGGGACGAAAAATGTCAAGATATAAGCCAAATTTCGGTACAAATAATTGAAAACAAGTAGGGCTTGCAGCCTCAACCAAAATAATTTCTTTACTAAAAGATAGCTATGCAATTTATCTTTTTTACTATATAAATTTATTTTGGTTGAGGGTTCGCGCCAATTTTAATTTAAAAGATTTCTGCCTAACACATGGTGATTTTCCTTTTTTTCCATTATCCAGAGTAGATGACGTCACCTTTCACACGTACATTACAATTACTTTTAATATGAACCTAATATACATGTATTCGCAAATATTCTAATGAAATATTAGAGATAGAAAATCATAATTTTCATAAAATCATTTTTGACGAAAAATACAGGGCCAAGTTTAGGGACAAGTGGACTTTCTCCTTTTGTGATGTCTGGTGTCTGTCTGCCCAATGAATCTACTGTAAAATCAGCTATTAAGTCCCAGTTCGTCCATTCATGGCCTAAGGTTACATATGCCTTTATTATATTTAATATTTTCACCTATTGGTCACTTTGATTAGTGTCTGCACTGACCGTTGGTCATTAGAATTGGGCAAAAATAAACAAATAATCAAAGCAACATTTTCGCACTGAACATCCCAGACACACACAATACATAGTTGAACATTGACATAATTATAATAGACCTTCTTCATATTACCATTAGATTTGCATTTTAGACACTCCAAGACCCGACATCACTATTTTTGACGTTATTTCTAATTGTGACGTCATAATTCAGATGCGACGTCACAGTTAAAAGTTATTTCAAATGTTGTCATGTTGGGTCTTAGGATATGCAGTGATTTTTTTGGGCCCGATTTACCGCCGAATATCGGTGGCTTCCCCTCGGAAAAATTAGCTTTATTTTCCCAAAAATAGGCCCATATTTTCCCAATAAACAGAGAAAAAAAATTGTTTTCAAGACTGAATTGAAATTGACACGAAACGTGCACAAAAGTAATCGAAATCTCTTTAGCATACGTTGATAATTGTGGATGGATGCTACGGGGACGGTAATTCTCATAACTCTGTGTACTATGTCAAAAAAATAAAAAAAATAAAAATAAACAAGAGGCCCAAGGGGTCCACATCGCTCATCTGAGGAGACTGTATGTATGTTTTCAATCAAAGTCAAGACCTGAAGGAAATCGCTTTTAGTGAAGCTTTGAGAAGGACAAGGTGTACAAGTTACTTCCTGTAAAGTTTGGTGACATTCTGTGCAGTAGTTTAACAGGATAAGTCACAAATGTGTCATTCAAATAGAGCCTATAGAGGACATCTTGGATTTCCAATCGGCACAAACTTAGTAGAGGGCAATGAGTACTTGCGTCCTGTGAAGTTTCAAGAAATTCTGTGAAGCGGTTTCAGAGGAGAAGTTGAAAATGTGTCAGCCAATCAGAGCCTGTGGCAGCCATCTTGGATTTCCAATAGGCTCTAAAAATGCAAACTTGATAGAGTGTATGAGTACTTGCTTCCCGTGAATTTTCATGAAATTCTGTGCAGCAGTTTCAGAGGAGAAGTCGAAAAAGTATCAGCCAATCAGAGCCTGTGGCGGCCATCTTGGATTTCTGATCAGCTCGAAAAACACAAACTTGGTAGAGAGCAATCAGTACTTGCTTCCTGTGAAGTTTCATGAAATTATATGCAGCCGTTTGAGAGGAGAAGTCGAAAATGTGTCAGCCAATCAGAGCCTGTGGCGGCCATCGTGGATTTCCGATTGGCTCGAAAAACACAAACTTGGTAGAGGGCATTGAGTACTTGCTTCCTGTGATGTATCATGAAATTCTGTGCAGTGGTTATAGAAGAGAAGTTGAAAATGTGTCAGCCAATCAGAGCCTGTGGCAGCGATCTTGGATTTCCGATTGGCTCGAAAAACACAAACTTGGTAGAGGGCATTGAGTACTTGCTTCCTGTGAAGTTTCATGAAATTCTGTGCAGCGGTTTCAGAGGAGAAGTCGAAAATGTGTCAGACAATCAGAGCGTGTGGCGGCCATCTTGGATTTCTGATCAGCTCGAAAAACACAAACTTGGTAGAGAGCAATCAGTACTTGCTTCCTGTGAAGTTTCATGAAATTCTATGCCGCCATTTGAGAGGAAAAGCCGAAAATGTGTCAGCCAATCAGAGCCTCTGGCAGCCATCTTGGATTTCCGATTGGCTCGAAAAACACAAACTTGGTAGAGGGCATTGAGTACTTGCTTCCTGTGAAGTTTCATGAAATTCTGTGCAATGGTTATAGAAGAGAAGTCAAAAATGTGTCAATCAATCAGAGCCTGTGGCAGCCATCTTGGATTTCCGATTAGCTCGAAAAACACAAACTTGGTAGAGGGCATTGAGTACTTGCTTCCTGTGAAGTTTCATGAAATTCTGTGCAGCGATTTCAGAGGAGAAGTCAAAAATGTGTCAGCCAATCAAAGCCTGTGACGGCCATCTTGGATTTCCGATCGACTCGATGAGTACTTGCTTCCTGTGAAGTTTCATGAAATTCTGTGATGCAGTTTCAGAAGAGAAGTCCGAAATGTGTCAGCCAATGAGAGCCTGTGGCGGCCATCTTGGATTTCCGATCGGCTTGAAAAACACAAACTTGATAGAGGGCATTGAGTACTTGCTTCCTGTGAAGTTTCATGAAATTCTGTGCAGCGGTTGCAGAAAAGATATCAAAATGTTAAAAGTTTACGCCGGACGGACGGACGACGACGGACGATGGACGGCCATCTTGGATTTCCGATCGGCTTGAAAAACACAAACTTGATAGAGGGCATTGAGTACTTGCTTCCTGTGAAATTTCATGAAATTCTGTGCAGCGGTTGCAGAAAAGATATCAAAATGTTAAAAGTTTACGCCGGACGGACGGACGACGACGGACGATGGACGGACGACGCGCTATGACAATAGCTCACTTGAGCTTCGCTCAGGTGAAATAAAAACAACAATACTTGTAGGGGACCATGATTACTTCATTCCTACAAAGTTTAACGAAAATCTGTTCAGCGGCTCTGGAGAAGAAGTTGAATAATGAATATGTATGAAAATCATCCCCCCCTACTTCTTGAGTAATCTAAGTAACCCGAGAGAGATAGTTATACAGAAGCTTAAGCAAAATAACAGCCCCCTCCCCCTCCATTCACTGCGTTATTGATAACATTGATCTGTTCTTACATTAATATTTTGAGCTGCTCTCAATATTGTAATTTCAAAGTTGTATATCTAAGTCTTCACAAGATAAATTTGAAAATACTTATTCATCTTTTTGAAATTATTTAGTTTCCTTTTCCATACTTATTTAATAATTTAAAATATATAACATTCAAATGAATCGATAATCCAAAAATTTAAACCTCAAAAACATATATCAATATTAAAGAAAGACAACTCTTGCATACATGAACATGTAGGGTACCAGAACTTGAACCCACAAGCCTTAATGGGTCCATGTGCACAGTAAACATATCTATTCATGATTGAAAAAATACTCATAAAAATCTGTTCAGCAGTTCTGGAGAAGAAGTTGAATATGTATAAAAAACACACCCCCCCCCCCCTTTCCTTTTCACATAAGAAAAAAATTCATAAAAATTCAAAAAATTAAAATTTTAGTATAAAATACATATCAAAGCATTTAGTAACTTAAATGTGATAAAAGTGCAGTAAATGAATGTGTAAAATCATACACATATTGAGTTATTTATAGAAGTAGTGCAAAAATGTGCATTTCCCACAAAGTCTGGAAAGACGTCAAAAATGCGTCAAAAATTTGACTTCCAAGTGGAACAAAAAATAACAACACTTCTTAAGACATCTCTATAGATCATACTTGACGCACATTATGGGCATGCGCCATTCTCGTAACAGGTGCGCCCAAGTGGCCCACTTGTACAACTTTACTGCGCCATTTCCGAAAATTGTGCGCAAATGGCGCTATGGCGCGGCCCAGGGTGATCCCTAAATGAAGATTTTTTCAATTACATGTAATTGTAATTCAATTAGTTACAGAGCAAAAATTGCATGTAATGCCAATTACATTTCAATTACATTTCAATTGCGAGGAAGGAGTTATCGCTCTTGATGTGTTGACGTGTTGACATGTTTAACCAGAGCTCTGTAAAATTTATCGAAATTTGGCAGTTTTTAGTGCTTTTCTAATGGTGTAGTAAGCTAAAACTGTTACAAACTCCTATAATACACTTCTGAGAGAAGGTATGAAGAATTTTTTTGCAGATTTGTGAGTAGCTATTGAATTTTTCCTTCCCCTACAAAAGTCCGTGCAAAATGACCAGCATGGAGGTTCAGTCGGATAGACTTACTGAGCTTAAGAACATGTATAGTAACCAAGATATGGCATCGTGTTTTGCACATTTACATATGAAAATGGAAGGGGAGGTTCAGATATTAAAAACTGAAGTATCAAACTTAACCAATAAAGTCGAAGAGATAGAGGGAAGCGTGAGGTCAAATGAGGACGATTTGAAGAAAATGAATGACATTGCGATACAGGGAATCGCCTCTACAATAAGTAGTGAGAAAAATGATCGTCTAAAGCTCGATGTCTGGGGGAGGAAGTGGAACCTCATAATATGTGGTATCGAGGGGGATGCACGTGAGCCTGGCCGATAGACGCTCGATAAAGTCTGCAAGTTTTTCCGTAACGTGCTAAAAGTACCTAGAGGTAATGGAGCAAATGCTATTCGCCACATGCCACAGATTGCCAGGAGGGCCTGATACCAAGAAAAATATCATTGTGCGGTTCGTAAATCTCCTTGACCGAGACGATGTAATGAATCTCGTCATGAAATTGCCCCCCCGTTCAGGATTCAGTGTGATCCCTGATCTTCCGCCTGAAATGTGAAATACCAAAGCCCTATCACTTACCAATCAAAAGATATATCCATTCTTAATTTTTTTGAAAAGTAGGTCAAATATGTAGGTCAAGGTCAAAAGGTA
The DNA here is from genome assembly GCA_028142955.1 of Pinctada fucata. Classification (NCBI taxonomy): domain Eukaryota; kingdom Metazoa; phylum Mollusca; class Bivalvia; order Pterioida; family Pteriidae; genus Pinctada; species Pinctada fucata. The sequence continues at coordinate 35,170,349 of AP027107.1, forward strand.
AAAAAATAATGGTATGTGTAGAATGGCATTGATACAAGGAAAATACATGTGAAATATCAAAGCCCTATCAGCTACCAATCAAAAGATAGAGCCAAATATTACTTTTCTTGAAAAGTAGGTCAAATATCTAGATCAAGGTCAAAAGGCCAAATTTAATGGTCTGTGTAGAAAGGTCTTTTCAGAAGGAATACACATGTGAAATATCGAAGCCCTATCACTAACCAATCAAAAGATATAGCGAATCTTATCTTTTTTCAAAAGTAGGTCAAATATCTAGGTCAAGGTCACAAGGTCAAAATTTATGGTATGTGTAGAAAGGTCTTGCCACAAGGATTGCACATGTGAAATATCAAAGTCCTAACACTTACCAATAAAAAGATATATCCATTCTTAATTTTTTTTTGAAAAGTAGGTCAAATATGTAGGTCAAGGTCACTAGGTCAAAAATTATTGTATGTGTAGGAAGGTCTTGTCACAAGGAATACATATGTGAAATATCAAAGCTCTATCACTTACCAATCAAAAGATATAGCGAATCTTATCTTTATTTCAAAAGTAGGTCAAATCTCTAGGTCAAGGTCACAAGGTCAAAAATAATGGTATGTGTAGAAAGGTCTTGCCACAAGGATTGCACATGTGAAATATCAAAGCCCTATCACCTACCAATCAAAAGATATATCCATTCTTAATTTTTTTGAAAAGTAGGTCAAATATGTAGGTCAAGGTCACTAGGTCAAAAATTATGGTATGTGTAGCAAGGTCTTGTAACAAGGAATACACATGTGAAATATCAAAGCCCTATCACTTACCAATCAAAAGTTATGGGCTGTGACACCCAAAGTGTGACAGACAGACAGACGGACTGACGGACAACGGACAAAGTGATCCCTAAGTGTCGCTATGCTTCGCAGGCGACACAAAAACAGAAGTTTGACCCCAAAATTAGCAATAATATGCAATACAGATAAAATTTTCTTCATATTCTGATGGTATGCAGTACAGGTATACATTTTACATAAAAATGATCTTGAAATTTCAATTTTCATAATTCCACTTTTCAGGGCTGATTTTACGCCTTATCTTAACAGTTCCTTGAGAGTGTGCCTCCCTCAGTTGGCCAAAAAGAAGCGAGAGGAGGGGACATATGAAATGGTATTTAAAGCAAACTACTGTTCAGAAATAGCTCAAAGACACTCCAGAAACCGCCGATTTGAATGCATTTTTCAAAATTTTCTGATGTTTCATTCGAACTCAATATGTACAATGATCGCTAACAAAGTGCGAGCGGTTGATTGGTAAGAACTTCCAATATATCGTACATATTTATAAGTTTATAGGGAATTTTATGTTCACATCTTCAGTTTTCTTCATCTTAGATACAGTTCATCATCTGCTTATTGGTCCGAATCATATGCTTTATCCCATCTAAATTCAGCTCAAATACGCTCCAGAGGTCAGCAATTTGCTTCATTTTTTTTTTTTTTATTTTCTCGGGGGAACTCCCGAACCCCCTTCAATAGGAGGGATTACATATTTCCATAATGTCCCATGCACCTGACCCTTCGGGTCTCGCAAGTCTTTCCCAATAAAAAAGAATGTCTGTGCCCCCCAGACAGTTAAAGTTCTGGGTCCAACCCTTCTTTAGATGTCCACATCAAAAACACCCTGGCTACGCCCCTGCAAGCAGTAAAGGACATCTTTAAATTATTAACAAGATCGAATTAAACCCAAACTCGCTCTATATATTGGAAATGGGATAGGCCTCTACTTAAATTGCCACATAAATTGAGTGAAAAAATGGTCTGATTATTTTATATTCGAGAAGAAAAGGAGAAAATATATGCTCCAGATTGAACCATTTTATTCCATTTTTAAAAACATAGGTAATCACAGATTACGAAGCTCACCTCGTGACAGCAAAATTCAATTCAAACATATTTCTTAGTACATGTATATTGGCTTTTAAAGGCAAAACCACTCAAGCAGAAAAAGTAGGTCAAGGTCATTTTATGAAAGTTTGATCAAAGATACATCCAATATGCAAGTTTGGTACATGTAGCAGTAATACTTTGCCCAATATTGGCTTTATAGAGCAAAATCACTCAAGCAGAAAAAGTAGGTCAAGGTCATTTTATGAAAGATCGATCAAAGATACATCCAATATGCAAGTTTGGTACATGTATCACTTATACTTTGCTCAATATTGGCTTTTAAAGGCAAAATCATTCAAGCAGAAAAAGTAGGTCGAGGTCATTTTATGAAAGTTTGATCAAAGATACATCCAATATGCAAGTTTGGTACATGTAGCAGTTATACTATGCTCAATATTGGATTTATAGAGCAAAATCACTCAAGCGGAAAAAGTAGGTCAAGGTCATTTTATGAAAGATTGATCAAAGATACATCCAATATGCAAGTTTGGTACATGTATCACTTATACTTTGCTCAATATTGGCTTTTAAAGGCAAAATCACTCAAGCGGAAAAAGTAGGTCGAGGTCATTTTATGAAAGTTTGATCAAAGATACATCTAATATGCAAGTTTGGAACACCTAGCACTTATACTTTGCTAAATATTGGCTTTTAAAGGCAAAATCACTCAAGCGGAAAAAGTAGGTCAAGGTTATTTTATGAAAGTTTGATCAAAGATACATCTAATATGCAAGTTTGGTACATGTAGCACTTATACTTTGTTCAATATTGGCTTTTAAAAGCGAAATCACTCAAGTAGAAAAAGTAGGTCAGATGCTGCATCCGATGCATGGGTCCATCTCGGCATCCAAAGATGAATCACTTGTGCAAGTTTGGTTACTGTAGCATCAGTACTTTGTCAGATACTGAGCTACCCCAAACTTCTTAACCAAGTAACTCAAGCGGAAAATGTAGGTCAGATGCTGCATCCGATGCATGGGTTCACCTCAGCATCCAAAGATGAATCACTTGTGCCAGTTCGGTTACTGTAGCATTAGTGCTTTGTCAGATACTGAGCTACCCCAAACTTCTTAACCAAGTCACTCAAGCGGAAAATGTAGGTCAGATGCTGCATACGATGCATGGGTTCACCTCAGCATCCAAAGATGAATCACTTGTGCCAGTTTGGTTACTGTAGCATTAGTACTTTGTCAGATACTGAGCTACCCCAAACTTCTTAACCAAGTCACTCAAGCGGAAAATGTAGGTCAGATGCTGCATCCAATGCATGGGTTCACCTCAGCATCGAAAGATGAATCACTTGTGCCAGTTTGGTTACTGTAGCATTAGTACTTTGTCAGATACTGAGCTACCCCAAACTTCTTAACCGGACGCGGACGCGGACACGGACGCGGACGCGGACGCGTGGGGTTATAGCATAAGCTCACTCAACTTCGTCGAGGTGAGCTAAAAATAACTCCTCCCGTACCCTCCCCCGCTCGGCACTTCATGCCTCGAATCGGTTCCGGGATCTTTCGTACCGATTCAGTTTTGTACTGAGATTTTTCGTATGGGATCTTTTGTACCTGTTACTGGAATCTTTCTTATTGGTTGCAGAAAAAAAACATAGGTAATCACAGATTACGAAGCTCACCTCGTGACAGCAAAATTCAATTCAAACATATTTCTTAGTACATGTATATTGGCTTTTAAAGGCAAAACCACTCAAGCAGAAAAAGTAGGTCAAGGTTATTTTATGAAAGTTTGATCAAAGATACATCTAATATGCAAGTTTGGAACATCTAGCACTTATACTTTGCTCAATATTGGCTTTTAAAGGCAAAATCACTCAAGCGGAAAAAGTAGGTCAAGGTCATTTTATGAAAGTTTGATCAAAGATACATCTAATATGCAAGTTTGGAACATCTAGCACTTATACTTTGCTCAATATTGGCTTTTAAAGGCAAAATCACTCAAGCGGAAAAAGTAGGTCAAGGTCATTTTATGAAAGTTTGATCAAAGATACATCCAATATGCAAGTTTGGTACATGTAGCACTTATACTTTGCTCAATATTGGCTTTTAAAAGCGAAATCACTGAAGTGGAAAAAGTAGGTCAGATGCTGCATCCGATGCATGGGTCCATCTCGGCATCCAAAGATGAATCACTTTTGCCAGTTTGGTTACTGTAGCATCAGTACTTTGTCAGATACTGAGCTACCCCAAACTTCTTAACCAAGTCACTCAAGCGGAAAATGTAGGTCAGATGCTGCATACGATGCATGGGTTCACCTCAGCATCCAAAGATGAATCGTTTGTGCAAGTTTGGTTACTGTAGCATTAGTACTTTGTCAGATACTGAGCTACCCCAAACTTCTTAACCAAGTCACTCAAGCGGAAAATGTAGGTCAGATGCTACATACGATGCATGGGTTCACCTCAGCATCGAAAGATGAATCACTTGTGCCAGTTTGGTTACTGTAGCATTAGTACTTTGTCAGATACTGAGCTACCCCAAACTTCTTAACCAAGTCACTCAAGCGGAAAATGTAGGTCAGATGCTGCATCCGATGCATGGGTTCACCTCTGCATCCAAAGATGAATCACTTGTGCCAGTTTGGTTACTGTAGCATCAGTACTTTGTCAGATACTGAGCTACCCCAAACTTCTTAACAGGACGCGGACGCGGACACGGACGCGATCACGGAAGCGGACGCGGACGAGGACGCGGACGAGGACGCGGACGCGGACGCGTGGGGGTATAGCATAAGCTCACTCAACTTCGTCGAGGTGAGCTAATCAAAGGTCTGAAGGCCCTGAAAGATACTCCACTTAGAATTTGCTGTAACATCTTATTTTACTGTAAGTGTTGATGTTGTAATATTTGGATACACTATATATGCACATGAAAAGTGTTCATACTTAAGTTATGTTAGGTACTACAATGTGTTATACTAATATTTACATTGATGAAAAAATCTGGGACAATGAAAGAATTCTGGGACAAAAATTGAAAAATTCTGAGACACATTCCGAGACATTTTTTTCTGACTTATTAATAAAATGTTGTCATGCTGTCATGTACCTAATCTAGTCTCGTAATCCCCGTGTCTCTTAATGAATAAGCATTAAATTTTGCATGCATTTTTTCCGGGTAGGTCCGTTGAATTGGTCTAAATTCAATATAATACATCTCCCGAAGAGCGAAATTTCATTGCATTAAAAGTCTAAAGATGTAGATTAGCATTAAATCACTTCCCAGTTTTATAGCTTACGTTTCTCAGCGGTTGTCGGCGCTCATCCTGAACGTCATTATGATCACAATAGATTCGGAAATATAGCAATTAATTCTTTTAAAAAAGTGTTTGCATATTTACCATTTCACGTATAGAAAAGGAGACTGAAAAAGAAAAGAATACAAACTTATTTTATCAGAAGTATAAGCCAATGCGAACAGACTGGCCTTTTAATTTCTCTTCGGTATGTGGCCGCGCTGTCAACGGGTACAATTGTTTTACAGTTCTGTTAAAAAATATTTACAATACGTGAATAAAGTTTAGACATTCATTTTTATTTTGCCACGGACTAGTTCGAACCAATCAGAGAACGTAAATCTCGTCACGTGCACATAGTCTAATTTTCTATAGACCGTCAGCAATTCCGCCATTGCCGTATAAATGAATTCGCATGTAAAAGGAGTCATGAAACGCCAATTTCCTACCACAAAAATAAACCTTCTTTGGGCTTGATCAATCCGACAAATCTCTGTAGACCCTCATGTATACCCGCTGATTAGCCGTTATCGTAAAATTATGCGTAACGTCACGCTTTCAATACTGGACCCAGGTGTGATTACTGAAATATTAAAGTGTTGTAAAGAATTTTTTTCCTTTAGATTGATAAACAGATACATTATCTTCAACGATCGACTGTTACCCGGAACATGAGGCGCGGCGGGTATTTTTATCAGAAAAAAAGTCTCTTCAGCGGAAAATTATAGCGTGCAGTGGTATCTGAGAAACAACCAATCGGCCTAATATTATCATGTAACGATGTTTAGCCGACAATTACATGACTCTCTTTGAACACCAAAAAACCCCAAAATGGCTTTGCCCTTTATGCGATTTGATGTACAAGTGTGGATCCAGAAGGGGGGGGCGGGGGGTTCCAGACCACCCCTAGATTAATTTTTTTTTATGAATGTACATATTTCATTTTTGCTCTTAAAAAAACTCGGACTTTAAGACCACCCCTGGAAAAAATCCTGGATCCGCCCATGAACTTTAAATGCCTTATTATTATTTTTTTTACATCATTCATCTTTGTCTGGATACGCGTCCTTGATAAATCGATTTTTTTTTCTGCGGACCTTTTCAGAACCGTTTGAAATACCAGAACAAGGCGCTAGCATTTTTTTTTGGGGGGGGGGGGGGGGGCATTATATCGTATGTCTTTTGTTGTTTATCTGAAAATCTAATCGTAAATGACTATTATTTTTTCCGATCAATTGACTTTATAGGCAATGTAATATACAAGAAGCCATATTTAGAGTTTTAAGAGCTACGGAAAGGAGTTGCATAGTTTTATTGAAATGTTGAATCTTTACTTGAGACTATATTTGGTTAATGCCTTTGTTTGAAAGAAAGAACACGTGTAGAATAATTGGAAAAAAGAATCTAATTAATGAACACATGAACATTTTATAAAATAATCAACTATCTAAATTATTGGCAAATGTCGTTATATTCAAAAGAGTCAACTGATCGAACTTTTGTTATTCGTCTTCTCGCTCTCGCGGGACAGTAAAAATCGTTTGCCTATATGTATATCAGAGAGAGAGAGAGAGAGAGAGAGAGAGAGAGACTCAGAGAGAGAGAGAGAATAAAATTCATTTTATTTTTCGATAAAGGCCGGTTTGTTTTGACGGTGAAAATGCATCATTCCGATGTTGATTGAAGTTAGTCGTTGGGGGCCAATAATCATTTCTCATAATCAATTTCAAACTGAAGTTTTTCTCTGATCTACTTTCTACTTTGTAAACAATAACGTATTGATAAACATATAAATTTCCTGAATTAAAAAAATAAGAATATCTTTTACAAAATAGCGATAATTCTCATCAAATTCAGGGACGTATATACGTCCTAGTTCTATAACATATAACCTTGCTGCGAGACGCATTAGCAGTATATACGTCCCTGTCAAATTCAAATAGCTATGAAATATCAATACTTCTGAAGTCCGTGAGATAATGATTGACAGCTGACCCGAATCGGAAAAAAGGCGGGGCTTAGAGTTGCATGGGCCTTTTAAACTTAAGAACAAAAGTTAGTTGTTGAGTCAGATGCAGTCCTGTGTCGGTATTACAATATAATACGCATTGAAAAATTTAGAACTGTTGCGTATCAATAAATATTTACCTTGCAAGCTAATCACAGAACGTGCATGCATGTGAATGTCAAACGGTGGGCGGAGCATGTTAGATAGAACATTGGTAAAGTAGTCCCAAGCCGATAACAATTCAAAAATGATCAAATTTCATCTTGAAAATCTCAACTAATCTTATTTCAATTCTATCATTCCATAAAAAGGATCGATTCTTATATAAATTTTCCACACGCAAGTTTTGATGTCGAGAAACTGCTGACACAATCTGGAACTATTTTTCGCGGATAGACTTCCGGAAGACGGTACATCGAAACGACATGAGAATCGCGAATACAGTAAGATACTCCTTCAAAAGGAGTATCTTAATGATGTGTTTCTGCTATAAAGAACTGATTAACTTGTGCTTCTAATAAATTTTGATATAGCGCTGTTGACTATTATCGGCAGGGTACAATTATCGGGTCCTTTACTTATTGCCTATAATAAACGAGAATATTGATGTTTTGTTGTTCTTTTGTTATACAGGTAAAAGTATATTAGAAACGATTTAATGAACTTCAGTCCATCATATACCCAATAAATATGGTGCCTACCACTGTCTTTTAAAAAGGATGAAAATAATAGTAGGGAAAACACCTTCTTTATCATAACAAATAAAAAACTTTCTTTTTGGAGTCGGTGTTTCATAGAATTTGAAGTTGGTTTTTGTAATTCTTTTCAGATTCACAATTGCATAGTGGATTCCTCTTTCTTATTTCATATTTTTCGATTATTTTTATGGAGAACTTGCCTACCTTTTGCTCCTTCTAATTTATATCCCATTTTCATGACCTGTCTATAATTATCGGCATATTTGAATACTTACCTATGCACCCAGCCAGATTCCCGCTTTTAGAAAATTTCATTTCCGTTTTTCAGTAAACAAATATTGGAATTTGTAAATTATTTTATTGTCTTTTAATATAAAAGAATATTCAGTGGTAATCCGACCCAGTTTCATTGTTAACCAACGTTTTTCAAACTGATCAGGGAAAGTGCCGATAACATGGAACACATAGAAAATATAATTTTATGGCTATAACTTTATTTGGAAGCGTTTATGACCTTCCAGGGTCACGACGAACTGAAATAAAAGTTTGGTTGTGGATGTCTTGGGGAACACCAATCACGTGGTATAGTCATAAACTTGTAACATTATACTTCAGCCATCGCACAACGGCGATTATAAAAGAAATGCTCATCTCTGAGTTGTTGAGGGTGCCGATAATACTGGACATATGCCAATGACACTGAACAAAAGATGACTTGCGAGAACCGTTTTATCAAGAGGTGGGCTACATTTGTGCTATATAGAGATGGTGGTCAAGGTCGATGAAAAAATCCCCCTAACATTGGTATAGTCGATAAAATAATAAACAAGACGCACCAGCCACTCACTGGCAAGGTAAAACGTAAAGGTGCTGATAATTGTCTACAACACTCTAGTCAGTACTTGTTAGATGGAATAATGAAATACTTTAAGATTTTTAATATACACATAAACCGCATAAAACGATTGCTTTCATTACAAGCTTGGCTATTTAGTAAACAGGCGCCTTTTAACCAATCTTTCAGTTAAAACATGCATATTTCAACCTAACTAAAATGAATCCGACCCTTTAAAACTTAGTATATAGGACCACCTATCATACATTGTGCACTTCAATAAAGAAGATTCCAAGCACAAATATTGTTATATCAAAATACTTATCTTTCGTACCGGTATGAATGATCCCATCGATCAGTACAAAAGATCCCAATTTTCGGAACGAAAAGACATCCGTACGAAAGATCCCGATGCCCTCGAATCGACCCTTTGGGTCGTTACGAAACTCCCCCCACCCCTCCCCTACCCCCCACTTCCCACTCTGGATCCATTCCTGATTATAGCCATTTCTGGAATAATCCCGGACCTGATCATAGCATGGACAGTTACCTATTCTTTCCTTTGTCCAAATTTCTTGTGGATAGTATGACTGAGGGTGGTTGACAACCCCCACCTGCTCCAATTACGTGTAGATTTATGGAAGGGTCATTTGATACAAATTTTGCATATTTCACAATTCTTTTAAGTTTTGTTCTTTTGAATAGTTGGAACATGATGTTATAAAGTGTGTGTTTTCTTGTCAAGTGACAGTTTTGACCTCGAGTTACTTCGTCCCTCTGCAACTTCGACCTTCTGTCGCTTCGACCTTTTGCAACTTCGACCTCAGACGCATTCCTCTTCGGCCTCGCAGAAAAAAAGACATTTCGACCTCCTTGTTCAACTTCTGGACACTAATAAAGGTCGAAATGTCTCCTTTGTGATTTTGAAGTATCTTTACAGAACATATCACACCGGGTAAACGGATTTTACGAACCGGGCAGGATTTTACGAATCGGGCAAATTCGTTCTTGACGAATAAGGGGTGCCGTCAAAAGTACTAGTGTATCTCTTTTCTTACACAGCTTGTATCAATGCGAAGACTAGATTCTTCGAGTACACATATTTCTTTATAATGTGTATTTTGCGTTTCTTTTTACATTTTGAAATTTTTGCGTAATGGCGAGATGAAATATTTTTCCTTCTACATTTTCACATAAACATGAAATATTTCCGAGCAGGGTTCTTTTTCAATTCATATTATACATGGAATTTCAAGACGGGACATCTGTTAATCTGAATCGTAAAAATATATCATGGGCAACGAAGTATTCACGAGTTAAACGGCATTCTACAGGACAGGGGTATTCGAAAATGGATTTTACGAATGCGGGCAAGTAAGGAAAATGGATTTTACGAACGCGGGCACTGGATTTTACGAACACGCTTTACAAAACACATAATTTCCCATTTGTACTGTAGTGAAAGGGAAAATAGCATTCTACACATGACTTACACGTATAACTTGATGCATAGGAAAAGAAGAGATCAACAGGAAATCTTTCAAAACAGCAAAGCGAAAATTTGGGTTTGAGAGTCTGATGATCATGATAATCTTTTGAAAAAAAAATGACAATATAATTTACTTTAATACTTTATATAGTATAAATATAATATCACATCGCATATAAGGAACGAATACTCTTTTATTTAAGATGGGAATAAGCGATACTATCATACATGTGCTCCTTTTGTAACACATTTCCTGAAACCATTTCACATATATTTTGTTTTTGCTCTCATTCACAACAACTTGGCTTGATCTTAACAATTTTGCTACATGATATCTGCAACATAGATAAAAACTTAGATGTAAAAAGCATATTAATGTTTAGGATAGTAAATGATAATAATGGCAATATCAACATCATAATTAATCTAGTGAAAAAGTACATTTTTAGACAAAAAAAACTCTAATCTAAAATGCCATCCCTCTCGAGAAGGTGCAAAAAAATTGATATAATATCTTATCTTAAAATTGAAAAGTATATCTTTAAGAAAAATATGAAAAATGAAATGTTTTCATAGAAATGGGGAAAACTCTCCATACTATTAGATTAATATAAAAGTATGCAAGACGTGTGAATGGTGTATGAGTATTGATGTCTGATGTATTGTCTATGTATTGTTTAACTGTATATAATACAAAAATACAAAAAATAAATAAATAAAGATAATAGATAATTTTTTTTTAAAAAGGCAGTATCATAGTTTGTCGTGAATTATATCTGTTACATTGATGAAATAAAATGGTCTTCAAACCACCAGAAACAGATCGTAAAAATGCAAGCGATACAGAAATGCATATATATTTCAAGATGGTCGATGATGAAACTTGACGAGTATACATTGAATAACGAATTTATCGCGCCGATGGCTTTCTGTTTATTGCCTTTTTTCGGAAGATATTATTTTCTTTTCCCGACAACGCCTTTTCCTATTTTTATTTTCGAGAATATCAAGGACTTATAAACCGTGAGAATATCAAATAGATGTTTTTTTTTATGAATATGTACGAAATACCGGGAATAGTTCTTGTGAAGGCCATGTCAGTGGAGAGGTTGGCGTAAGGGGCTTTCGCTTCTTCCGCCCTCCCGCCCCCAAATATTTTCAAATCGCTGGTAATATAATAATTTTCCATCCCCCCCCCCCCAAAAAAAAAAAATTGCCAACTTCGATCTACAATATTTTTTTTCGCTCTAGAAATAAAGATTGATTTCTACCATATCTCTCACCCCTCCTAGGATTTTTGCCCGAAGGACATTGCCGCCTCTCCCATCCACACTTGAAAAGGCTATAGGAAAAATTCTCAGCAGCATTTTAGCTAGAAATTTACTTAGATGTAGACTGCTGAGTAATTGTATGTGAATTACGTTACACATGAGGGCATATGTTGATAATACAATTTTCTGACAATGAAACACGTCGTAAGTGTTCAGTATTTTGCTTTATTTGTAACTTTAGTCATTATGGTGGTCAACGAATGCATTAAATATAGATTTTCAGATATTCGTGAAGGAGAGCAGCTATAATAAATAGTAGCGTAAACCTATTCGTGCAAATTAATCACGGAGTTTAAGTTATTGATGTTTTGCAATTATGATAGTTTAATTTAAGGGAGAACAGAGTAACACAGATTCCCCATACCAGATTTTGCTTTTAGTTAATAGTGAAAACATATAAACTACAAAATCTACAATAACTCAGAGGGAATGGCAAGAAAATAAAGACATACATTAAAAGTACCTCGTAACGTAATTTTCGAATCGAGAAATGCTGCCACCTTTTAAGCAAGATTTCACTTGTTTTATCTCTGATAGAATTTTATAGCAAGAAGACACGAATAGTACTTGAAAAAAAAATGCATTTAAAAGCCAAATGGTCTCAAACATTGTCATGCAATGTATCATTATTAAGAGTGTTCACATGCATTTAGCTTTTCAAATTCATTTTTACACTGACATATTTTGACAACCACAGTCCCATTTCATAAAAACTTTAACAGAAGACCCCAAAAATTATTATGTTTAGTTTCCAATTTTTAGAATTTTCATACCTGAAAGTGCCGTAACGTGATTCACAAATTTTTTTTTAAAGTTTTATTGTCCATGAAATAATTATGTTTAACTTAACACTTCCTTGCCGATCCATTGCTCTGTAGACCTTCAAACAGGATCTGAATCTATGCTAGATCAAAATATATCACAAACTTGAATCATCTGGCACGTTTTAACATACTTGAAATAGAACATCTTACAGACAGGGAAAGCAAAGTGATTTTATACATATAGCTGCTTTATATTAGTGTATTTCTTTCTTTCTATCTTCAATATCATCTCTTGTATACATATGTGTGATTCAGTATTACTCTGTGCAATCATTGTCCTCTGTAATCAATAAAGATAGTATTACCCAAAAGTGAATTACGTTACAGAGTGTGAATTACGTTATGGCAGGAATGCTCGTCTGTTTTGGAAACTTCAGCATTATCTGATTACTATTGTTCTCAGTACACATACGTATGAGATACATTCAAATGTTGCAACTACCTCTTTATCAAATAACCTGCAAAATGAAGAATATTGTGATTAAAAAGAATGCCTACTAGCTAATCAAAGAAGTGCCTAACAGTTATGCAGTCTCAAAGTCGAGAGGGCAAGGCCAAATCGTGAGAATTTGTTAAATTGTACATATTTGACATTTTAAATGGTGTTTCTGCCCACAGATTAAGTATTATCACTAGCTAGCATGTGTGAAAGTAAAATAATTATGAAGATAAATCCCATCACCTCAGGAATAGATATTTCTCTGAATTTAGTATCTACTACGTAACGTAATTCACCGTTACATAATTCACGGTCATGTTTTTTATCTGTGTTTATTATCTGCCTCTCCGAACGTAAGGGAGCTTAAATTTAATCAAATTGTGATTGTCTTTATATAAAGGCATAAGCACCCGATTACGACATGACCATAGAAATGCACTCTGCGATTCTTATCACAGTAAAAGCAGCGTAACGTAATTCACAAAATCAGTTAATCTTTCAGAAAATAATAAATAAAAGGATTTTTTCTGAAAGTGAAACGAATGTAGAACATTCAATGAAAAACTATTTAAGTTTGCAAATAAAACACAAACACTCAAATACACATTTTTTTATATTTGAGTGTTTGTGTTTTTATTTGTTATCATCCCTTCCCTCTGGAAGAAATATTACAATATATTAAAGTTTGGTCTATTATAAGTTAGAAAAGTAATGTTATGATATTATATAATTCTTAATTTAACTCTTCCTAGATCTTTAAAGATTTTGTAACGTAATTCACCGTAAAGCTTGTGACAATCGTGTTCAATATTCAATGTTGAAAATAAAAATTCAATTTCCAATTGAGATCCAACCTGACAGCATAACTTAAGTTATTATTATCATCAGTTACTGTCGAAATATTCTCGAATTTTGAAATAATCCTCTTCAAGATCCTTCAACAAAACGACCAAGAGGGTTTCGATCTAGCCAGACACTTCTAAATCTGTCAACACGTGACTCTACGAAGGGAAAATTTATAAGATTTTTTCTTTTTTACGAATTGCTCCAGAGTCTTATGAAAATGGATATTTTACACCAGGCGAGTTCTATAGTACATGTAGTAGGGAGAAAAATCTCAAGTCATGTTAGAATTGAAAATATACCCTGATGTCTGTGATGATGATGATGATGAAAATGTTGAACGTTTACGATAGACGGACGGTCGGACACGGACGGGGCGTTATGACAATAGCTCACTTGAGCTTCGCTCAGGTGAGCTTAAAGTTAGTAATTTCACATAGTATTTCATATAAAGAATAAGTGTCTTAATTTGTGTTTTGTTACGGGTATGCAACACACAGCAAGTGCATTTATCGTACATGTAATGCGCATGTTCCTTTAGATCTTATGCATTGTGACGTCACGAGTGTTAACATACGAAATGCAGTTACATTCGTTGTGCATATACTTGTATTTTAGAACAATATTTAGAACTGAACAATTATGCGTAAGATATAATACTATATAAATTTACAGTATACAAAATTCAACTCTTCAGTGAAAAGGATAAAGATAAAATTTTCTAACAAGCAGCAACTCCTCCCCGAATATAAATTTGACCGTTACTACATGTATTAAAAATACGAACGTATTCCTTGATGCATAAAACTAAGCTATTATACATGCAACTTACGGAGTGATATTTCAAAATAGGCTTTACATTCAAATAATACTTTTACTGGGTACTGAAATTCGTCCGCGATGGAATGTCAGCGTTCTGTACCAAATTGTATATTTCTATATAGGTATGAAACATAATATACATATTATACATTATATAGTTTGTCTAAGATTCAAAGAGAGTAAATAAAGTTATTTGTTAAGTTTTTATTTATAAATTAAAACGCATAGGAACCATTATGTATCGAATTAATTGAGTTATACATATTGTGTTCGTAAAATCCAATGTTTGACAAGTGCCCGTGTTCGTAAAATCCAATGCCCGGGTTCGTAAAATCCTTTTCATTGTACCCCATCACACTTGCTAATTAATTATCTGCATGATCCTGATAAACAGAACAATCCATCAGTTCGAAATATATCTATAAATATTTTTTCTAGATTGTGAACCGTAGAAATCACGAGGCATCATTTTGATTCAAAAGAAAGTCGCATTTTTGTGATAAAAGATTAGCGAAAAAAAGAAATTCTGGTTAAAAATCGAAGATGTGCGATAATATCAAGCCATGGATACTTCAACTGATAATAGAAATATGGATAGATCATTAATCTTGGTAGGCATTGCCTCAATTGCTTACTTTTGCCCTTTAATACTATCTCCCCAACAGTTTCAACTTCGCGTATCTCATCGCCTTTGCTACTTTATCTGCCCGATTCGTAAAATCCTTGCCCGATTCGTAAAATCCTGCCCGGTTCGTAAAATCCGTTTACCCGGTGTGATATGCAACAACTTGCAACATTCTTGAAGTCGGACTGGTCACATGACCAAATTTCCGCCATGTTTAAAGGGGATGTGCCCCAATTACTTTTACAATTATTTGAGTTTACACACAAAAGGGGTCTATAAACTCAAATAATGACCAAAAATGCAGCGACTAATGCAGCAATTACAAACTCCCTGCACTTCCCAAGGTCACATCAGAATACAAGTAACAGCAGAAGGCTGTCGCCCTTAAGAGCTCACGCGGACAGCGTAGCATCAAGGGAAGGTCCTGATGAAACTAATCTGAAACAATTAGGGGGGGGGGGGGGACACAGGTGACTCGTGTGGGGGGACCTCGGTGAAAATTGTAAATGACCAGGAAGAACCCACCCACTGTTACGGAAACAATGGAAGCATCTGCTTATCAAACACCCCTGTCCCCACCAAGATCCCCCACAGTGATATTACATTGTTTAGATTGATGAATGTGCATGTCTGGTCCGTGCTAAAAATTTATCTGTTCAGTTCTTTAAAAATGATGCTATTGAATTTGAGGACGTTTAACTTAAATTTACTTACCCTTATCTGATTCATCCATAGATTCAGATGAGGAAATATGAAAATAACATACTAAAGTAAAAAAAAAAATGATAGCAGAATTTTTTTTACTCTATTCCATATCGTACCAATATTTAAAGTACATGTACATATAACCGTTAATAAGCCATAGGCGTAACCAGGCGTACGTTTGTACGCAAAAACGTCCACATCGTTTGTATCAGATTCACACACACACACACACATTGAGAGTATGCCTCCCTCAGCAATGGCCAAAAATTAAGAAGCGGGAGGAGGGGACGTATGAAATGGTATTTAATAATGCATTTTTTCAAAATTTTCTCATTTTTTATTCGAAATCAATATGTACAACGATCGCTAACAAAGTGCGAGCGGTCGATAGGAAAGAACTTCCAATATCGTATACATATTTATAAGTTTATAGGGAATTTAAGTTTTATTCATCTTAGATACGGTTCATCGTCTGCTTATTGGTCCGAATCATATGCTTTATGAGCGTATTTGAGCTGAATTTAGATGGGATAAATTATCCCATCTAAATTCAGCTCAAATACGCTCCAGAGGTCAGCAATTTGCTTCATTTTTTCAAAATTTTCTCGGGGGAACCCCGAACCCCCTTCAATAGGAGGGGTAGCATATTTCTATACTGTCCCCACTTGATACTTTGGGTCTCGCAAGTCATTCCCAATAAAAAAAAAAGTGTCTGTTCCCCGGACAGTTAAAGTTCTGGGTCCAACCCTTCTTTAGATGTCCACATCGAAAACACCCTGCAAGCAGTAATAAAGGACAAATTCTTTATTAACCAGATCGAATTAAACCCAAACTCGCCCTATATGTTGGAAATGGGATAAGCCCTTAAATTGAGTGTAAAAATGATCTAGATATTCGAGAAGAAAAGGAGAAAATATGCTCCAGATTGCACCATTTTCAGTGGCGGATTCAGCCGGGGGGGGGGGGGGGGCTCGTGCCTCCCCCCCCCCCCTGGCAGTGCCCAAAGAAGGGGCACTTATGACATGCTTTTGGAAGCAAAAAACTACTGTTTCCGTAGTAAATATGTGAAACTAGTCAGAAATAGCCCCCAAACACCCCAGAAACCACCGATTTGAGTGAATTTTCCAAAAAATTCTCGGCGATAGATACCGTCATGTCCATTGTCTGTACGTGGACGTACACACGTTTCGGAAACAACCTACATTGAATCATGTTCGTATCGAATTTTCTTTATCTGAGGGATGAATCGGGAACTTTATTTCCTTTGCAAGGCATATTTAACACACATATTTCTTGACCAAATCTTCGATACTATGATGTCCCACTCTCCAGAACCGTGGATGATATTCTGTCATAGACCATTTGAATCATCCAACCAAAGATTGTACTCTATGTCTTCCAAAATGGAAGTAACCGGATGTGACAGTTCATGCAAGCAGGAGATGCTTACTCTTCCTGGGCACCTGGTCTCACTCCCATGTCGGGAGTTCGCTTCTTTTCATATGGTGGATGTTTTTGTTTGTTTGCCTTGGTTCCTGTTTTGTCCTGATTTTGTATGCCTTCGATTTCTGATTTTCTGAATTATCGATTTTGTGCTGTAAACAGGGATATTGTCATTATCCATATTTGTCATTTTACCACTGTTCATGTGTCACTGCTGGTGGACAAATTGTCCCCGAGGGCACTTGTCGGGCAGTCTTTTGCTTAAATGGATAGAACTCAAGAGACCTACAAAGTGGCTGGGGCGTCGCCCACTATAAAAAGGCCCCAACCTGTACGGACACATACGCAACAGGTAACTTAGGTGTCCCTAGAATTAGTTTACACGACATTAGAGATGAAACATTTGTAGTAAGTAACAACCATGAGTTTTGGTATAAACATGCAGATGGGTATATTAACATCAAGATTGAAGTGGTCGATATACTAAAAGAGCACCAATTTTCACCAAGCGATTGCTCAATTTCTAAGTGCGGCACAAAGAACTGCAAAACTTGTAACATCCTAATAACAAACACTTCATTCTCAAGTAATCTCACAAAACAAACATTTTTAAAATAGCAGTTCTCTGTAAGGACCAAAATAATTTCAATAGCACGTGGAAACAGCATGTCTCCAATTTTGGAGATTTTTGGTGTGGAAGGTGTATATGATGTACTAAGACAAAAATAAACTTTATTTTTACAAATTAAGTTTTAGTTGCCATGGAAACCATGTTTGAAATTTTACGCATCAGTAGAATACTTGTAACATGGCATTTTCACAAGGCTCGTTTCCATGGTAACAGCTATTGTAGTCAACTGAAATTTCCTTAATTTTTCTCTCTATATCTTTAATAGTATACATATTACACAAGAAGTATGTTTTTGCCCGCTATTCTCTTTGTCAATTTGTTCAAAATGTAGGCAAAAATCTGTTTTGAAGAGGCCCTTTTTAAGACCGAAAAAGCTCCTAATTTAACATGATTTTGCTCAAATTTAAGGGCAAATAATCAGAAATGTCAGGCTAACTTGATTTCTACTGCCAATTATCTTTAAAGTTTAATCCTCGATCTTTAAGAAAATGTCAAAATTTGAGTGGGACCTCTTCACAATTTTATTCAAAAGGGTATAAAAAATTGTTACCATGGTGACATTCTGTTCAGTGCTATTACACATGGAGTAATTTACTGGTAAATTTTCAGCTGTCCGTTATATATTTTTAAGCATTTTTTTATTAGTGCATATAAAAGAGCATTATTGATTAAAAAAATCACCTTAAAAGTTTTCAAGGTCACAGGACCCAATGTCAAGGTCATCTTGAATGCAATTCACAAAATTTGGCAATTTCGATGATTTTTCAAAAATATGAGAGGCAGTTACTCATATATCATGCGGTATTGAGTAAAACAAACACATACATAGTGATTTTGAATATATCCCCTATTTATTGACCAAAGTTTCAAAAAATCTCAAAATCAATGACATCCTTGATTTTTAGCTAGTATTTCATACATACATATAAAAAATTGTGAGATTATTATGATTTTTGTCTGGGGCTTATTTTTTTTAGGAGAAATGTTCTGAACTAAAAATTGTAATGTTTTTCCATCTATCGGTCCTAATTTTAGAAAGAAGTATTTTTAATGCAAATATATGGCAGTCAAGCCTAATTTAGTAACAATAAATAACAACAAAAATGCAAATTTTATTGAAATTGGAACCTATATTTTGAATTGACCTTGAACTTAAAGTCAATGACCTTGAAAAATTTTGGAAGTGCTCAAATAAAGAACAATTTCTTCTGTTGTCCCTACATGAAGCTTAGGTAATTTAAGTTATTTAAACCATGCTAAAAATCAATTTGAAAACATAAAGTCACCATGTGTCGAATGAAAAGTTGCCATGGCAACTATTTTTGACCTCAAAATGTAGGAAAACAAAACAAGGTCCCACTTATTTTTTCCAGTGATTATATTTGTCACATGAAATCTGTTATGTTCTGACAACAGTGATGGTGTTATCAGTCTGACATTTTGTGTTATTTTTGCTTAAAAATGGTAAAAATTGGACAAAAATAGGCCTTGATTTTGACCTTATTTCATGGCAATTTTTGACTGATTTTGATTTGATAGGATCCGGCTAATTGAAAGAAATGTCAAAAATTTAATATTTTTTCTAAAAATAGAGGTTTTAAAGATTATAAGTTGTTAATACCAATTAACTCTGACAATGGTTTCCATGGCAACATAATAACCAAAGATGACTTATTTGACCATTTTTAGTGCTATAAATAGACAGACCTCGTTTCCATGGCAACCGGAATATTTATTTTCAAAAAAATTGTTATTTTTGTATTCAGGGCATTATACATACCATTTATAGAGAAAATCATGAAAATCCATGACATGCTGTTTCCAAAATATTTTGGACCTTACAGAGAATTGATATTAACACGCATAGTTTTGAAAACCTTAACTGCATGACATCAAATGTTGTGTACGGAATAGAGTGCTCACTTTGTGGATTGATTTATGTGGGTGAAACCAAAGGTCAGCTCCGAAAAAGAATGTCAGGACATCGGTCAAAAATAAATATTAAAGGAAGTCAACTCCTTTATCGACATTTTGACCAGGCGGATCATTCTGTTTTATCTATGAGAGTCAGAATCCTGGAGAAAATATATCACCCCACAAACAATCCCAATTTGAGCACAACTTTCCGTCGCAACAGAGAAGAGTTCTGGATAAAAAATCTTAACACTGCAGCGCCCTATGGATGCAACGATAATATCAGCAACATAGGAAACTTAACAAGTCCCGGTTGTCAATCGGTAAATGTGACTAGCTTATTCAACAGATCACAAAGAAGACCTCGAAGTCATGGCATTCGAAAATATAATAGGCCTGAGATACATAGTTTCTCCTTCGATGACTTGGTTCCATTTTTGAATGAGCCTCTAGGCCTGCATTATATTCGTACCAAATTATACTCTGTTCCTTTACGAAAGTTACACGAAATTTACGAATGTACGAAGGACCTCTCATTTACCGATACACGTTCCCCAGAATACAGACTACAAGGAGTCATCTTGGACATTTCTACTTTTCGTTTATTTCAAGCAGTTAGATCAGATAAATCAGAAGAGAAAACAAACCGTCCTTTCATTAAAGTAAGATTTGCAAACAAAGGTATTGATAAATTGAATCTTGGTCAAATTCTGAATCACAAAAGTGTCACAGGAAAAATCCCACCATATTTCAAAAGAAAAGAAACTCCTTGTATTTCCTATAGCTACACACCAACAGTTGCATCTAAAATTTACAATTACAAACGATTCCTGCAGCGTATTGATTAAAGTAATCCCTCACTACATCCACTTCCTTGCGAATGTTCTTCATCGGATTTCAACTACTCTCCTTGTGGACACGTTATTACTCAGTCAGGTGACCTTAGTATAGTCAAGAACGACAAGTTGAGAGAATTGTTAAAAAAGGGTCCCAAATACAGAGAAAGTATGTCCTTTACATGGAACCAAAATGTCAAAATTATCATGGACTCTTGTGAGGAATATGCAAGACGTTGGGCAAAGAAAGAGGATGTACAGCTCGACACCCTTTCCGAATGGATCAAATCCATCAGAGGGTTACTTTTATCTAGAATTAACCAATTAAAATCAACTGTGAACACCAGATTCGTGTCTATATTTAAAGACCCTGATGTTATCACAGAGCTTACCTACCTCCAAGAACATTATGTCATCACACCAGCGGACAAAGCCTCAAATAATTACACATCTACTTGCAAAAAGTACTATTTCGACAGTCTAGTTAAAGAGTTGGGTTTAAATTCGACACCTGGAAATCCCACTTACACCGCAACAAACCTCTCTGCCTCTGAAATAATAGATAACCACAAATCAGCTCTTGCTTCCTTTGGCTTCGACACTACCAATTTAGATTTAGATTTACCATACTTATACTGCATACCTAAAATGCATAAGAATCCGTACAAACAACGTTTCATCGCTGGTCCCTCAAAATGTTCTACCAAATCTGTATCTATCTTACTCACCAAAGTTTTATCTGAAATCAAATCTGGGCTTCAAACATATTGTTCGACAGTATATTCTCGCAGTGGTATCAACCAGATGTGGTTTTTAAAGAATTCGAAGGAACTTTTAGAACATCTGAAATCCACTCATTTTAGTAGAGTCCATTCGATCAAAGCCTTTGATTTTTCGACACTTTACACTACAATTCCACATTCTAAATTGAAAGAAAGACTCGCAAAAATTATAAGTAATGCGTTTACAAGTAAGAACGGTAATCGCAATACAAATTTATTGTTGTTAACTATGACAAAACCTACTTTGTAAAAGAAAAGTCCGATTCTGAAAATAATTAAGTACACTGAAACAGACATTATTCAGATGTTAAACTTTCTGATCGACAACATTTTTGTGGTGTTTGGAGGAAATGTCTTCCAGCATATTGTCGGAATTCCAATGGGGACCAATTGTGCCCCACTCCTTGCCGACATTTTCCTTTACTCGTACGAAGCTGAATTCATTCAATCTTTGGTCTCTGAAGGTAAAAGATACTTAGCTTCTGACTTCAACTTCACTTACAGATACATAGACGATGTGTTGTCCATCAATAATCCAAAATTCGCGGATTACCTGAGCAGTATCTATCCTTCGGAGCTTGAAGTCAAAACTACAGAGACAAATAATTCAGCATCCTATTTCAACATAATGTTGTCCTACGACACTGATGGTCACATGAACACCTCACTCTATGACAAACGTGACGACTACAATTTCAGCATTACAAACTTTCCTTTTCTGAGTAGCGACATCCCTTCATCGCCTGCTTATGGCGTGTTCATATCTCAGTTGATACGCTATGCCAGAGCAAGTACCAAATATACGGATTTTGTTCTGAGAGCTAGGCGTCTTTCAGATAAGCTTCTCAGTCAGGGATATGTTTGTGACCGACTAACATCGTCACTGAGGACGTTCTACGGTCGATATGGGGAACTCGTCATGCACTATGATGTCCCACTCTCCAGAATGGTAGATGATATTCTGTCACAGACCATTTGAACCATCCAAACAAAGATTGTACTCTATGTCTTCCGAAATGGAAGTAACCGGATTTGACAGTTCTACCGAATTGAAGCGACGGGTGTTGCATGCAAGCAGGAGATGCTTACTCTTCCTGGGCACCTGGTCTCACTCCCATGTCGGGAGTTCGCTTCTTTTCATATGGTGGATGTTTTTGTTTGTTTGCTTTGGTTCCTGTTTTGTCCTGATTTTGTATGCCTTCGGTTTCTGATTTTCTGAATTATCGATTTTGTGCTGTAAACAGGGATATTGTCATTATCCATATTTGTCATCCTATAAAACTTACATTTTTTAAACTCTAAATTTGAGGTCGTGATCAATCTTTTTAAAATGAACAACTGAAATTGTTTTAGCCAGATTTAAACCGGCTACCTCCAAGAATTTTGAAAAGATAAAGATGCATGTTTTTCTTTATTTTTGGAATCGAAGTTATCATGATTACATTTTTGGTAAATCCCCTAGGTAAATCAAAAATATAATCACGATAGAACTGCCAAGAAATAATTAAACCTTCCAATCTGGACGATGGAGGGAATAGGGCACACGTGATCTCTAGTTTGTCAAGGAAATTTATCATTTACAAGGGAATTTTTTAGGGTCTTATAGGGCCGAAATTCGATAAAAAGATGTACTTTTCCCCAATTTTAGACCTAAAAATCCCCAATTCAATCTTTTCTCCAAAACGAGAAATTCATTTCCAATTTACGTATCATTAACTGAAAGGAAAACGAAAGTAGAACAAACATGCTCTAGGAGGGATTCAAAATATAGACAATCGATATAAGGGAAAATTTGCATGAATATATCTTTTTGTTGCTTGAAAATTTCCCAATTTAGGTTGAAATGATGCAAAATTCCAAATTTCATCGGCCCAGGCCCCTGACGTCACAGTGATTCCAGAAAAAGTGCGACACTTAAATTTTGAAATTGGGCAAAAATAAACATTAAACGTGAGGCATAATATATACTGGACTGTATTATATAACTATTAATTAATATGAATTTCTATTTTTACACACAAAATATTTTTCTTATTCGAGTTATGGGCTTCTGAAGGTAGTGGGGTCAGATTCAGTGTTACGGAGGTGATTGACAGTAAAACTCATGTCTATTTTGAAGTTATATTTTACAGAAGTTTGAAACCTGTATGCCTCTGAACCTTAACCTATAACCGAACAAAACGCACAGTGCTTTTTAGGAATTGTAAGAAATAATTCAATGCTCAGTTAAAAGAACATGTATTGATAGCGGATTTTCATTGTTTATTCAAGTCGTATTTCTTCTAAAGATTTTTTTTATGACAAGCAGGAGCTAATTCAGTTATTCAGTTATGCAGATTCACAGTTCTGCGTTTTCACTATGAATATCCAAAATTTCCCCGTAACTTTGATCATAGTAAAGGGGCCTTCATTGATCTTATAAACCGTTAGTCTTATGTTACGTAGGTTATTACAAAGTACAACATATGTTTTGACACCTTTCTAATTTCTCTAAATAATCATTTTCTTCGACAGATATACGTTTTCTTATCTGACATTGCCGCATCAACACAGTTTATAATGTTTTTGGAATTATTTCATGTTATGTTTCCTATATTTGAGCTTAGCTGTCCTAGGAAATCAACTTCTCACGTCTCTATGATAATATCATACAATAAAAAGTATATATGTTGATTGAAAGAGATATATCGTAATGAGAAATTCAATTACTATAGTTATGTATAGCGTTTACCCTCTCAATTAGTTGGACATCCAGAAAATGATATTTGGTATTTTCAAAACAGTGTTACACAGGCTATACTGTTCAATTCATTTAAAAATTAGATAGCGAAGAGATAGAAATACAAGTAACATTTTTTCCTCAACATTATTCAACGCTTGATCGGCCTTCTTCCGAAAAACACACCAGAAAGAAATAAAAAAGGCAAACTGTGGAACTTGAACGTGATCGTTACGGACGTTACACATTAACGCATCTTTAGTTGTACATCCCCCTAAATCTTCGATTAATATATTGAGAGGAGCTTAAATATGTCTTCTAGTTACACACTACTTAAAACCCGGATGAAAATTTGATCGCCAGATCTATAATAAAGCTTAATAAATATTACCGTTACGTAGGTTGTTAAGTTATGGAGGTTATGTTTTCATAGTTAATAAGATATTTTGGAAAGAGGAACATTACAAAGATTTAAATGCATACACCAGCTGATTGATATTATTACTTGTGTTGAGCAATATGATCTTTAAGAAAGTTTATGTGGCTATTTGCAAAGAAAAATCCGTTATGTAGGTTAGGTTCTTATATGTGACACTCCAATCGAAGAACTTCCCTTTCTGAAAACTGAAAATTGGTAAGTTGCAAAGGATTTTTTTGTTAAAAAATCAAATTGATATCATAATCACTTGTTGGTAAGGCCTCTTGAGTATTCCAAAATAATGGAAATAAAAATTTGATAGACAATGACTACCTTGTTATGGAGGTTAGGCATATTTCAGCGACAGCGAGATTTTGAGCCATGACCTTGCATTTTGTTGATTTTTAAAAAAATCCATACTTATGTGATCAAATAGATATTAATTGCTATAAAACGTGATATCAGATTTTGTTTTTAAGTACCCTCACTATTCTTAAAATTTTAAGAAAAATAGTGAAAGAGCTCAGCGACATCAATTTCTTGGTTAATTTCAGCTACTTTAGGATAGCCTACTCCTTAAATATGTAATAATCGGTCAGTATTTGACGTGTATGTGAGAGAAAAAGGTTGTTCTTCTGAAATGAGCACTCAGTTGCAGCAGTAGTTTATGAACATCACAAATTAGGACCTAGCGACAGGTAAAATCACTAAGTGTCGCGATTTTTCTGGAATGACTGGTCAGGGGCTAGAAAAAAACCCCTGTAATTACTTTTGTTTCTTCAACTTTATACAAATATTAACAAACAAGCGCAGTCGGATCTAGAGTGGTTAGGGGGGTCAAGTCCTGTCTGGAATTTGCATAAAATGCTGATTTTTCCTAGTTTTACGAGAATTTATGGCTGGACACCCCTCCCTCCCATGGGCTGACCTCTCTGCCCTTTCAAGACTTCTCCTGATCGGCCCGTTTCTCTAGGAAATCCTGAACATGTTGACTAAGAACTGCATGCCGTGCAAGAACAGCTAGTACAGCATCAGAAAATTTCGAAAATTTTCAAATATATTCTATATAAATGATAATTATTGTTACTGACACTGACTGAATCATGGCTTCATGCGCGCCAAATCCCTTCTTGATTCAGTTCAAATACGCTTCAGATGCCACCAAATTGCTTCATTTTTTCAAAATTTTCTCGAGGGAGGCCCCCCGAACCACCACCAATGGGAGGGGGAAAACTCCCTCCCATACCCACCCCCACTTGGACCTTCAGGCCTCGCAAGTGATTTCCATTAAAATTGTATGTGCCCCCCTGCAATTGGGGTTCTGGATCCGCCCCTGATTTTATTCCATTTTTTCAAAAATTTTCCGGGGGAGGCCCCCGGACCCCCACCTACAGGAGGGGGCACCCCTCCCGTACCCTCCCCCGCTCGACACTTCGTGCCTCGAATCGACTGTTCGGGTTGATGCAACCCCCCCCCCCCCCCCACTTCCCGCTCTGGATCCACCCCTGGAACTGAGGAGCTTCTTCACTTTTTGTCTAAGCACTTAGACAAAAAGTAAAAAAGTTCCTCAGTTTCCATGGAAATTAATTTTCTCCTTATCTTTTCGTATATCAAGACAATTTTTTCAGAAGAAATTAACTCGAGGTCGAAGTTGTAAAACGTCGAAGTTGTCAAACGTCGAAGTGACTTGCAACCTACAGTTTCAGTATAGGGTAGAAACAACTAAAAGACTCAGATTTTCCACGTGACCAGTTTTGGATACCCAAGCTCCTGCCGCATAGTGAAGATTCTCTGGAAGCTGATTGGATAATAATGATGGATGGTCATATCAGATAAAAGTACATGAACTTGACTCTTTATGCACACCAAAATTTTTCTTTTAAATATTGAAGATATATTTTTAAAATAAATATAATAATTGACCATTGGCTTGGAAATTAATATGTCAATTTTGTGCAGTCCTGACACTAGTTGTAAACATCTCAAATTTGAGGTGAGAATATCAACGGGAACAGGTATATTTCTTCTTGGTTTCTGAAAGGCCTATCAATGCTCTTTCAAATGACATATAGATTATATAGAAAATTAATATGCAACAGGTAGTAAATTTTGGAAAGGTTAACATTGTCGCCTATGGAAAACTATTTAGTTGTTTCTACTCTATAGAGATTTTCAAGTTTTCACTTTTTTTGGATATAACTTCTGAAGTTGTTGAATGGCAGAAGTCAGTAGGCATGAATAATCATGTAGGACACCAGAGAGAAATAATACGTATAGATTTATAAAGAAAAGTCAACCAGGGAGGGATCCAGGGGACTGAAATGGGGTCAGGGGTCAAATATAAGGATTTTTGGCTTGGTATGCTAGATTTGAAGCAATAATTACCTTTTAAAATACACAGTTGAAATAGAAATCACACTATATTATTTATGTTATGAGTGTTACATTGATATGCAACCACATTTCATTAAATTCAAGGGGAATAACTCTTCCATATTAGCATAATATATCACCATATGACACTAATGTAAGCCCATTTTCAATAGATATAGAGGGTTTTCTTCCTCATTCAGCCTATGTATTAAATGTGGGTTGTCTTAAATGAGTTATAAATGATTGCCCTCGTCTTCTGTAAGGTAGATAACTCTTCCAACAAGAAATAGAATTGAAATATTGAGCTTCTCTATGTTCGCAACTAGCCGTAAAGGGTTCTTCGACAAGTTTCGCATAAGATACCATGCAACACCTATGTTTCTTAAATTTTACCAACACTTGCTGTTACTTTTCAATGTTTTGAACTAGAAGAATTAGAAATGAATACTTTTCCTTTTCAGACACTGTCCATCAAATTCAGCCACAAATTCATGGTCTAAGGAGTCAAGAGAGAAGCCTGAGTCTTGAGGCTGTGATTTCTTTCCCCAGACAGGGCACCCCACCTTCCTTGATGTTGATTGAGTATGTAGCTAGCCTTGCTGATTGAAATATAATTTCCTTCTGCATCTTCCCTAATGAATGTACTTTCACTTGAATCACTTATTATGTATCATCAGTATTCTGTACTCTCATTCATTTTATGCAAACCTATTTTTTTTCTGTTTTTACAACATGGCATGTCATAAAATTTACTACACATTTTTGTGTATCTGAGCATATCATATAACTATATATTATAAATAAATATTAGCATGTATATGTCCTAAAATAATGATATTGGTCAACCTCATTCAATCTAGTAGGCCAAAATTGTTTGTCAAACTACCCCTCCCCCCTTCTGCATATGCAATGAGTTGGTGCACCATGCTTCTTTTATTGACCTCATTGCTTTGAAATACCTTATCCAAGATCAATGGATGACCTTTAATTTGTTTACTTTATATTTTTCATGGTAGAAAAGATATTTAGATTTGCTCTAACCTATATATTGGTCATAAAATATGATATTTATGTCTATAATTCTTCACTTTCATGATAAGAGCAATATTCCTCAAGAGTTATCTGCCCCTTGACAACTTGAGATAAAATTCACATATCAAATGCTGTCTTTTACTCAGTCCTTGTAAATAGGATAGAACTAAAGATAAAGTGTCAAATATTTATTCTGTGAAATGCAATGAATGTTTGTAATATATTACTTGATATTTGTCATATTTTGACATGGGGGTAGGGGTGTTTGAACCCCCACCCACCAGTGTAGATGATAAGATGATTTGATGAGTGTTCCATGTTTACATCTTGTATACATATATCTTTTAACTAAATGGTGAGATGCCTCATGGAAATGAATTTTGTTCTCTCTATAGGGTAGAAACAACTAAAAGACTCAGATTTTCCACGTGACCAGTTTTGGATACCCAAGCTCCTGCCGCATAGTGAAGATTCTCTGGAAGCTGATTGGATAATAATGATGGATGGTCATATCAGATAAAAGTACATGAACTTGACTCTTTATGCACACCAAAATTTTTCTTTTAAATATTGAAGATATATTTTTAAAATAAATATAATAATTGACCATTGGCTTGGAAATTAATATGTCAATTTTGTGCAGTCCTGACACTAGTTGTAAACATCTCAAATTTGAGGTGAGAATATCAACGGGAACAGGTATATTTCTTCTTGGTTTCTGAAAGGCCTATCAATGCTCTTTCAAATGACATATAGATTATATAGAAAATTAATATGCAACAGGTAGTAAATTTTGGAAAGGTTAACATTGTCGCCTATGGAAAACTATTTAGTTGTTTCTACTCTATAGAGATTTTCAAGTTTTCACTTTTTTTGGATATAACTTCTGAAGTTGTTGAATGGCAGAAGTCAGTAGGCATGAATAATCATGTAGGACACCAGAGAGAAATAATACGTATAGATTTATAAAGAAAAGTCAACCAGGGAGGGATCCAGGGGACTGAAATGGGGTCAGGGGTCAAATATAAGGATTTTTGGCTTGGTATGCTAGATTTGAAGCAATAATTACCTTTTAAAATACACAGTTGAAATAGAAATCACACTATATTATTTATGTTATGAGTGTTACATTGATATGCAACCACATTTCATTAAATTCAAGGGGAATAACTCTTCCATATTAGCATAATATATCACCATATGACACTAATGTAAGCCCATTTTCAATAGATATAGAGGGTTTTCTTCCTCATTCAGCCTATGTATTAAATGTGGGTTGTCTTAAATGAGTTATAAATGATTGCCCTCGTCTTCTGTAAGGTAGATAACTCTTCCAACAAGAAATAGAATTGAAATATTGAGCTTCTCTATGTTCGCAACTAGCCGTAAAGGGTTCTTCGACAAGTTTCGCATAAGATACCATGCAACACCTATGTTTCTTAAATTTTACCAACACTTGCTGTTACTTTTCAATGTTTTGAACTAGAAGAATTAGAAATGAATACTTTTCCTTTTCAGACACTGTCCATCAAATTCAGCCACAAATTCATGGTCTAAGGAGTCAAGAGAGAAGCCTGAGTCTTGAGGCTGTGATTTCTTTCCCCAGACAGGGCACCCCACCTTCCTTGATGTTGATTGAGTATGTAGCTAGCCTTGCTGATTGAAATATAATTTCCTTCTGCATCTTCCCTAATGAATGTACTTTCACTTGAATCACTTATTATGTATCATCAGTATTCTGTACTCTCATTCATTTTATGCAAACCTATTTTTTTTCTGTTTTTACAACATGGCATGTCATAAAATTTACTACACATTTTTGTGTATCTGAGCATATCATATAACTATATATTATAAATAAATATTAGCATGTATATGTCCTAAAATAATGATATTGGTCAACCTCATTCAATCTAGTAGGCCAAAATTGTTTGTCAAACTACCCCTCCCCCCTTCTGCATATGCAATGAGTTGGTGCACCATGCTTCTTTTATTGACCTCATTGCTTTGAAATACCTTATCCAAGATCAATGGATGACCTTTAATTTGTTTACTTTATATTTTTCATGGTAGAAAAGATATTTAGATTTGCTCTAACCTATATATTGGTCATAAAATATGATATTTATGTCTATAATTCTTCACTTTCATGATAAGAGCAATATTCCTCAAGAGTTATCTGCCCCTTGACAACTTGAGATAAAATTCACATATCAAATGCTGTCTTTTACTCAGTCCTTGTAAATAGGATAGAACTAAAGATAAAGTGTCAAATATTTATTCTGTGAAATGCAATGAATGTTTGTAATATATTACTTGATATTTGTCATATTTTGACATGGGGGTAGGGGTGTTTGAACCCCCACCCACCAGTGTAGATGATAAGATGATTTGATGAGTGTTCCATGTTTACATCTTGTATACATATATCTTTTAACTAAATGGTGAGATGCCTCATGGAAATGAATTTTGTTCTCTCTATAGGGTAGAAACAACTAAAAGACTCAGATTTTCCACGTGACCAGTTTTGGATACCCAAGCTCCTGCCGCATAGTGAAGATTCTCTGGAAGCTGATTGGATAATAATGATGGATGGTCATATCAGATAAAAGTACATGAACTTGACTCTTTATGCACACCAAAATTTTTCTTTTAAATATTGAAGATATATTTTTAAAATAAATATAATAATTGACCATTGGCTTGGAAATTAATATGTCAATTTTGTGCAGTCCTGACACTAGTTGTAAACATCTCAAATTTGAGGTGAGAATATCAACGGGAACAGGTATATTTCTTCTTGGTTTCTGAAAGGCCTATCAATGCTCTTTCAAATGACATATAGATTATATAGAAAATTAATATGCAACAGGTAGTAAATTTTGGAAAGGTTAACATTGTCGCCTATGGAAAACTATTTAGTTGTTTCTACTCTATAGAGATTTTCAAGTTTTCACTTTTTTTGGATATAACTTCTGAAGTTGTTGAATGGCAGAAGTCAGTAGGCATGAATAATCATGTAGGACACCAGAGAGAAATAATACGTATAGATTTATAAAGAAAAGTCAACCAGGGAGGGATCCAGGGGACTGAAATGGGGTCAGGGGTCAAATATAAGGATTTTTGGCTTGGTATGCTAGATTTGAAGCAATAATTACCTTTTAAAATACACAGTTGAAATAGAAATCACACTATATTATTTATGTTATGAGTGTTACATTGATATGCAACCACATTTCATTAAATTCAAGGGGAATAACTCTTCCATATTAGCATAATATATCACCATATGACACTAATGTAAGCCCATTTTCAATAGATATAGAGGGTTTTCTTCCTCATTCAGCCTATGTATTAAATGTGGGTTGTCTTAAATGAGTTATAAATGATTGCCCTCGTCTTCTGTAAGGTAGATAACTCTTCCAACAAGAAATAGAATTGAAATATTGAGCTTCTCTATGTTCGCAACTAGCCGTAAAGGGTTCTTCGACAAGTTTCGCATAAGATACCATGCAACACCTATGTTTCTTAAATTTTACCAACACTTGCTGTTACTTTTCAATGTTTTGAACTAGAAGAATTAGAAATGAATACTTTTCCTTTTCAGACACTGTCCATCAAATTCAGCCACAAATTCATGGTCTAAGGAGTCAAGAGAGAAGCCTGAGTCTTGAGGCTGTGATTTCTTTCCCCAGACAGGGCACCCCACCTTCCTTGATGTTGATTGAGTATGTAGCTAGCCTTGCTGATTGAAATATAATTTCCTTCTGCATCTTCCCTAATGAATGTACTTTCACTTGAATCACTTATTATGTATCATCAGTATTCTGTACTCTCATTCATTTTATGCAAACCTATTTTTTTTCTGTTTTTACAACATGGCATGTCATAAAATTTACTACACATTTTTGTGTATCTGAGCATATCATATAACTATATATTATAAATAAATATTAGCATGTATATGTCCTAAAATAATGATATTGGTCAACCTCATTCAATCTAGTAGGCCAAAATTGTTTGTCAAACTACCCCTCCCCCCTTCTGCATATGCAATGAGTTGGTGCACCATGCTTCTTTTATTGACCTCATTGCTTTGAAATACCTTATCCAAGATCAATGGATGACCTTTAATTTGTTTACTTTATATTTTTCATGGTAGAAAAGATATTTAGATTTGCTCTAACCTATATATTGGTCATAAAATATGATATTTATGTCTATAATTCTTCACTTTCATGATAAGAGCAATATTCCTCAAGAGTTATCTGCCCCTTGACAACTTGAGATAAAATTCACATATCAAATGCTGTCTTTTACTCAGTCCTTGTAAATAGGATAGAACTAAAGATAAAGTGTCAAATATTTATTCTGTGAAATGCAATGAATGTTTGTAATATATTACTTGATATTTGTCATATTTTGACATGGGGGTAGGGGTGTTTGAACCCCCACCCACCAGTGTAGATGATAAGATGATTTGATGAGTGTTCCATGTTTACATCTTGTATACATATATCTTTTAACTAAATGGTGAGATGCCTCATGGAAATGAATTTTGTTCTCTCTATAGGGTAGAAACAACTAAAAGACTCAGATTTTCCACGTGACCAGTTTTGGATACCCAAGCTCCTGCCGCATAGTGAAGATTCTCTGGAAGCTGATTGGATAATAATGATGGATGGTCATATCAGATAAAAGTACATGAACTTGACTCTTTATGCACACCAAAATTTTTCTTTTAAATATTGAAGATATATTTTTAAAATAAATATAATAATTGACCATTGGCTTGGAAATTAATATGTCAATTTTGTGCAGTCCTGACACTAGTTGTAAACATCTCAAATTTGAGGTGAGAATATCAACGGGAACAGGTATATTTCTTCTTGGTTTCTGAAAGGCCTATCAATGCTCTTTCAAATGACATATAGATTATATAGAAAATTAATATGCAACAGGTAGTAAATTTTGGAAAGGTTAACATTGTCGCCTATGGAAAACTATTTAGTTGTTTCTACTCTATAGAGATTTTCAAGTTTTCACTTTTTTTGGATATAACTTCTGAAGTTGTTGAATGGCAGAAGTCAGTAGGCATGAATAATCATGTAGGACACCAGAGAGAAATAATACGTATAGATTTATAAAGAAAAGTCAACCAGGGAGGGATCCAGGGGACTGAAATGGGGTCAGGGGTCAAATATAAGGATTTTTGGCTTGGTATGCTAGATTTGAAGCAATAATTACCTTTTAAAATACACAGTTGAAATAGAAATCACACTATATTATTTATGTTATGAGTGTTACATTGATATGCAACCACATTTCATTAAATTCAAGGGGAATAACTCTTCCATATTAGCATAATATATCACCATATGACACTAATGTAAGCCCATTTTCAATAGATATAGAGGGTTTTCTTCCTCATTCAGCCTATGTATTAAATGTGGGTTGTCTTAAATGAGTTATAAATGATTGCCCTCGTCTTCTGTAAGGTAGATAACTCTTCCAACAAGAAATAGAATTGAAATATTGAGCTTCTCTATGTTCGCAACTAGCCGTAAAGGGTTCTTCGACAAGTTTCGCATAAGATACCATGCAACACCTATGTTTCTTAAATTTTACCAACACTTGCTGTTACTTTTCAATGTTTTGAACTAGAAGAATTAGAAATGAATACTTTTCCTTTTCAGACACTGTCCATCAAATTCAGCCACAAATTCATGGTCTAAGGAGTCAAGAGAGAAGCCTGAGTCTTGAGGCTGTGATTTCTTTCCCCAGACAGGGCACCCCACCTTCCTTGATGTTGATTGAGTATGTAGCTAGCCTTGCTGATTGAAATATAATTTCCTTCTGCATCTTCCCTAATGAATGTACTTTCACTTGAATCACTTATTATGTATCATCAGTATTCTGTACTCTCATTCATTTTATGCAAACCTATTTTTTTTCTGTTTTTACAACATGGCATGTCATAAAATTTACTACACATTTTTGTGTATCTGAGCATATCATATAACTATATATTATAAATAAATATTAGCATGTATATGTCCTAAAATAATGATATTGGTCAACCTCATTCAATCTAGTAGGCCAAAATTGTTTGTCAAACTACCCCTCCCCCCTTCTGCATATGCAATGAGTTGGTGCACCATGCTTCTTTTATTGACCTCATTGCTTTGAAATACCTTATCCAAGATCAATGGATGACCTTTAATTTGTTTACTTTATATTTTTCATGGTAGAAAAGATATTTAGATTTGCTCTAACCTATATATTGGTCATAAAATATGATATTTATGTCTATAATTCTTCACTTTCATGATAAGAGCAATATTCCTCAAGAGTTATCTGCCCCTTGACAACTTGAGATAAAATTCACATATCAAATGCTGTCTTTTACTCAGTCCTTGTAAATAGGATAGAACTAAAGATAAAGTGTCAAATATTTATTCTGTGAAATGCAATGAATGTTTGTAATATATTACTTGATATTTGTCATATTTTGACATGGGGGTAGGGGTGTTTGAACCCCCACCCACCAGTGTAGATGATAAGATGATTTGATGAGTGTTCCATGTTTACATCTTGTATACATATATCTTTTAACTAAATGGTGAGATGCCTCATGGAAATGAATTTTGTTCTCTCTATAGGGTAGAAACAACTAAAAGACTCAGATTTTCCACGTGACCAGTTTTGGATACCCAAGCTCCTGCCGCATAGTGAAGATTCTCTGGAAGCTGATTGGATAATAATGATGGATGGTCATATCAGATAAAAGTACATGAACTTGACTCTTTATGCACACCAAAATTTTTCTTTTAAATATTGAAGATATATTTTTAAAATAAATATAATAATTGACCATTGGCTTGGAAATTAATATGTCAATTTTGTGCAGTCCTGACACTAGTTGTAAACATCTCAAATTTGAGGTGAGAATATCAACGGGAACAGGTATATTTCTTCTTGGTTTCTGAAAGGCCTATCAATGCTCTTTCAAATGACATATAGATTATATAGAAAATTAATATGCAACAGGTAGTAAATTTTGGAAAGGTTAACATTGTCGCCTATGGAAAACTATTTAGTTGTTTCTACTCTATAGAGATTTTCAAGTTTTCACTTTTTTTGGATATAACTTCTGAAGTTGTTGAATGGCAGAAGTCAGTAGGCATGAATAATCATGTAGGACACCAGAGAGAAATAATACGTATAGATTTATAAAGAAAAGTCAACCAGGGAGGGATCCAGGGGACTGAAATGGGGTCAGGGGTCAAATATAAGGATTTTTGGCTTGGTATGCTAGATTTGAAGCAATAATTACCTTTTAAAATACACAGTTGAAATAGAAATCACACTATATTATTTATGTTATGAGTGTTACATTGATATGCAACCACATTTCATTAAATTCAAGGGGAATAACTCTTCCATATTAGCATAATATATCACCATATGACACTAATGTAAGCCCATTTTCAATAGATATAGAGGGTTTTCTTCCTCATTCAGCCTATGTATTAAATGTGGGTTGTCTTAAATGAGTTATAAATGATTGCCCTCGTCTTCTGTAAGGTAGATAACTCTTCCAACAAGAAATAGAATTGAAATATTGAGCTTCTCTATGTTCGCAACTAGCCGTAAAGGGTTCTTCGACAAGTTTCGCATAAGATACCATGCAACACCTATGTTTCTTAAATTTTACCAACACTTGCTGTTACTTTTCAATGTTTTGAACTAGAAGAATTAGAAATGAATACTTTTCCTTTTCAGACACTGTCCATCAAATTCAGCCACAAATTCATGGTCTAAGGAGTCAAGAGAGAAGCCTGAGTCTTGAGGCTGTGATTTCTTTCCCCAGACAGGGCACCCCACCTTCCTTGATGTTGATTGAGTATGTAGCTAGCCTTGCTGATTGAAATATAATTTCCTTCTGCATCTTCCCTAATGAATGTACTTTCACTTGAATCACTTATTATGTATCATCAGTATTCTGTACTCTCATTCATTTTATGCAAACCTATTTTTTTTCTGTTTTTACAACATGGCATGTCATAAAATTTACTACACATTTTTGTGTATCTGAGCATATCATATAACTATATATTATAAATAAATATTAGCATGTATATGTCCTAAAATAATGATATTGGTCAACCTCATTCAATCTAGTAGGCCAAAATTGTTTGTCAAACTACCCCTCCCCCCTTCTGCATATGCAATGAGTTGGTGCACCATGCTTCTTTTATTGACCTCATTGCTTTGAAATACCTTATCCAAGATCAATGGATGACCTTTAATTTGTTTACTTTATATTTTTCATGGTAGAAAAGATATTTAGATTTGCTCTAACCTATATATTGGTCATAAAATATGATATTTATGTCTATAATTCTTCACTTTCATGATAAGAGCAATATTCCTCAAGAGTTATCTGCCCCTTGACAACTTGAGATAAAATTCACATATCAAATGCTGTCTTTTACTCAGTCCTTGTAAATAGGATAGAACTAAAGATAAAGTGTCAAATATTTATTCTGTGAAATGCAATGAATGTTTGTAATATATTACTTGATATTTGTCATATTTTGACATGGGGGTAGGGGTGTTTGAACCCCCACCCACCAGTGTAGATGATAAGATGATTTGATGAGTGTTCCATGTTTACATCTTGTATACATATATCTTTTAACTAAATGGTGAGATGCCTCATGGAAATGAATTTTGTTCTCTCTATAGGGTAGAAACAACTAAAAGACTCAGATTTTCCACGTGACCAGTTTTGGATACCCAAGCTCCTGCCGCATAGTGAAGATTCTCTGGAAGCTGATTGGATAATAATGATGGATGGTCATATCAGATAAAAGTACATGAACTTGACTCTTTATGCACACCAAAATTTTTCTTTTAAATATTGAAGATATATTTTTAAAATAAATATAATAATTGACCATTGGCTTGGAAATTAATATGTCAATTTTGTGCAGTCCTGACACTAGTTGTAAACATCTCAAATTTGAGGTGAGAATATCAACGGGAACAGGTATATTTCTTCTTGGTTTCTGAAAGGCCTATCAATGCTCTTTCAAATGACATATAGATTATATAGAAAATTAATATGCAACAGGTAGTAAATTTTGGAAAGGTTAACATTGTCGCCTATGGAAAACTATTTAGTTGTTTCTACTCTATAGAGATTTTCAAGTTTTCACTTTTTTTGGATATAACTTCTGAAGTTGTTGAATGGCAGAAGTCAGTAGGCATGAATAATCATGTAGGACACCAGAGAGAAATAATACGTATAGATTTATAAAGAAAAGTCAACCAGGGAGGGATCCAGGGGACTGAAATGGGGTCAGGGGTCAAATATAAGGATTTTTGGCTTGGTATGCTAGATTTGAAGCAATAATTACCTTTTAAAATACACAGTTGAAATAGAAATCACACTATATTATTTATGTTATGAGTGTTACATTGATATGCAACCACATTTCATTAAATTCAAGGGGAATAACTCTTCCATATTAGCATAATATATCACCATATGACACTAATGTAAGCCCATTTTCAATAGATATAGAGGGTTTTCTTCCTCATTCAGCCTATGTATTAAATGTGGGTTGTCTTAAATGAGTTATAAATGATTGCCCTCGTCTTCTGTAAGGTAGATAACTCTTCCAACAAGAAATAGAATTGAAATATTGAGCTTCTCTATGTTCGCAACTAGCCGTAAAGGGTTCTTCGACAAGTTTCGCATAAGATACCATGCAACACCTATGTTTCTTAAATTTTACCAACACTTGCTGTTACTTTTCAATGTTTTGAACTAGAAGAATTAGAAATGAATACTTTTCCTTTTCAGACACTGTCCATCAAATTCAGCCACAAATTCATGGTCTAAGGAGTCAAGAGAGAAGCCTGAGTCTTGAGGCTGTGATTTCTTTCCCCAGACAGGGCACCCCACCTTCCTTGATGTTGATTGAGTATGTAGCTAGCCTTGCTGATTGAAATATAATTTCCTTCTGCATCTTCCCTAATGAATGTACTTTCACTTGAATCACTTATTATGTATCATCAGTATTCTGTACTCTCATTCATTTTATGCAAACCTATTTTTTTTCTGTTTTTACAACATGGCATGTCATAAAATTTACTACACATTTTTGTGTATCTGAGCATATCATATAACTATATATTATAAATAAATATTAGCATGTATATGTCCTAAAATAATGATATTGGTCAACCTCATTCAATCTAGTAGGCCAAAATTGTTTGTCAAACTACCCCTCCCCCCTTCTGCATATGCAATGAGTTGGTGCACCATGCTTCTTTTATTGACCTCATTGCTTTGAAATACCTTATCCAAGATCAATGGATGACCTTTAATTTGTTTACTTTATATTTTTCATGGTAGAAAAGATATTTAGATTTGCTCTAACCTATATATTGGTCATAAAATATGATATTTATGTCTATAATTCTTCACTTTCATGATAAGAGCAATATTCCTCAAGAGTTATCTGCCCCTTGACAACTTGAGATAAAATTCACATATCAAATGCTGTCTTTTACTCAGTCCTTGTAAATAGGATAGAACTAAAGATAAAGTGTCAAATATTTATTCTGTGAAATGCAATGAATGTTTGTAATATATTACTTGATATTTGTCATATTTTGACATGGGGGTAGGGGTGTTTGAACCCCCACCCACCAGTGTAGATGATAAGATGATTTGATGAGTGTTCCATGTTTACATCTTGTATACATATATCTTTTAACTAAATGGTGAGATGCCTCATGGAAATGAATTTTGTTCTCTCTATAGGGTAGAAACAACTAAAAGACTCAGATTTTCCACGTGACCAGTTTTGGATACCCAAGCTCCTGCCGCATAGTGAAGATTCTCTGGAAGCTGATTGGATAATAATGATGGATGGTCATATCAGATAAAAGTACATGAACTTGACTCTTTATGCACACCAAAATTTTTCTTTTAAATATTGAAGATATATTTTTAAAATAAATATAATAATTGACCATTGGCTTGGAAATTAATATGTCAATTTTGTGCAGTCCTGACACTAGTTGTAAACATCTCAAATTTGAGGTGAGAATATCAACGGGAACAGGTATATTTCTTCTTGGTTTCTGAAAGGCCTATCAATGCTCTTTCAAATGACATATAGATTATATAGAAAATTAATATGCAACAGGTAGTAAATTTTGGAAAGGTTAACATTGTCGCCTATGGAAAACTATTTAGTTGTTTCTACTCTATAGAGATTTTCAAGTTTTCACTTTTTTTGGATATAACTTCTGAAGTTGTTGAATGGCAGAAGTCAGTAGGCATGAATAATCATGTAGGACACCAGAGAGAAATAATACGTATAGATTTATAAAGAAAAGTCAACCAGGGAGGGATCCAGGGGACTGAAATGGGGTCAGGGGTCAAATATAAGGATTTTTGGCTTGGTATGCTAGATTTGAAGCAATAATTACCTTTTAAAATACACAGTTGAAATAGAAATCACACTATATTATTTATGTTATGAGTGTTACATTGATATGCAACCACATTTCATTAAATTCAAGGGGAATAACTCTTCCATATTAGCATAATATATCACCATATGACACTAATGTAAGCCCATTTTCAATAGATATAGAGGGTTTTCTTCCTCATTCAGCCTATGTATTAAATGTGGGTTGTCTTAAATGAGTTATAAATGATTGCCCTCGTCTTCTGTAAGGTAGATAACTCTTCCAACAAGAAATAGAATTGAAATATTGAGCTTCTCTATGTTCGCAACTAGCCGTAAAGGGTTCTTCGACAAGTTTCGCATAAGATACCATGCAACACCTATGTTTCTTAAATTTTACCAACACTTGCTGTTACTTTTCAATGTTTTGAACTAGAAGAATTAGAAATGAATACTTTTCCTTTTCAGACACTGTCCATCAAATTCAGCCACAAATTCATGGTCTAAGGAGTCAAGAGAGAAGCCTGAGTCTTGAGGCTGTGATTTCTTTCCCCAGACAGGGCACCCCACCTTCCTTGATGTTGATTGAGTATGTAGCTAGCCTTGCTGATTGAAATATAATTTCCTTCTGCATCTTCCCTAATGAATGTACTTTCACTTGAATCACTTATTATGTATCATCAGTATTCTGTACTCTCATTCATTTTATGCAAACCTATTTTTTTTCTGTTTTTACAACATGGCATGTCATAAAATTTACTACACATTTTTGTGTATCTGAGCATATCATATAACTATATATTATAAATAAATATTAGCATGTATATGTCCTAAAATAATGATATTGGTCAACCTCATTCAATCTAGTAGGCCAAAATTGTTTGTCAAACTACCCCTCCCCCCTTCTGCATATGCAATGAGTTGGTGCACCATGCTTCTTTTATTGACCTCATTGCTTTGAAATACCTTATCCAAGATCAATGGATGACCTTTAATTTGTTTACTTTATATTTTTCATGGTAGAAAAGATATTTAGATTTGCTCTAACCTATATATTGGTCATAAAATATGATATTTATGTCTATAATTCTTCACTTTCATGATAAGAGCAATATTCCTCAAGAGTTATCTGCCCCTTGACAACTTGAGATAAAATTCACATATCAAATGCTGTCTTTTACTCAGTCCTTGTAAATAGGATAGAACTAAAGATAAAGTGTCAAATATTTATTCTGTGAAATGCAATGAATGTTTGTAATATATTACTTGATATTTGTCATATTTTGACATGGGGGTAGGGGTGTTTGAACCCCCACCCACCAGTGTAGATGATAAGATGATTTGATGAGTGTTCCATGTTTACATCTTGTATACATATATCTTTTAACTAAATGGTGAGATGCCTCATGGAAATGAATTTTGTTCTCTCTATAGGGTAGAAACAACTAAAAGACTCAGATTTTCCACGTGACCAGTTTTGGATACCCAAGCTCCTGCCGCATAGTGAAGATTCTCTGGAAGCTGATTGGATAATAATGATGGATGGTCATATCAGATAAAAGTACATGAACTTGACTCTTTATGCACACCAAAATTTTTCTTTTAAATATTGAAGATATATTTTTAAAATAAATATAATAATTGACCATTGGCTTGGAAATTAATATGTCAATTTTGTGCAGTCCTGACACTAGTTGTAAACATCTCAAATTTGAGGTGAGAATATCAACGGGAACAGGTATATTTCTTCTTGGTTTCTGAAAGGCCTATCAATGCTCTTTCAAATGACATATAGATTATATAGAAAATTAATATGCAACAGGTAGTAAATTTTGGAAAGGTTAACATTGTCGCCTATGGAAAACTATTTAGTTGTTTCTACTCTATAGAGATTTTCAAGTTTTCACTTTTTTTGGATATAACTTCTGAAGTTGTTGAATGGCAGAAGTCAGTAGGCATGAATAATCATGTAGGACACCAGAGAGAAATAATACGTATAGATTTATAAAGAAAAGTCAACCAGGGAGGGATCCAGGGGACTGAAATGGGGTCAGGGGTCAAATATAAGGATTTTTGGCTTGGTATGCTAGATTTGAAGCAATAATTACCTTTTAAAATACACAGTTGAAATAGAAATCACACTATATTATTTATGTTATGAGTGTTACATTGATATGCAACCACATTTCATTAAATTCAAGGGGAATAACTCTTCCATATTAGCATAATATATCACCATATGACACTAATGTAAGCCCATTTTCAATAGATATAGAGGGTTTTCTTCCTCATTCAGCCTATGTATTAAATGTGGGTTGTCTTAAATGAGTTATAAATGATTGCCCTCGTCTTCTGTAAGGTAGATAACTCTTCCAACAAGAAATAGAATTGAAATATTGAGCTTCTCTATGTTCGCAACTAGCCGTAAAGGGTTCTTCGACAAGTTTCGCATAAGATACCATGCAACACCTAT
Organism: Pinctada fucata; assembly: GCA_028142955.1. Lineage (NCBI taxonomy): Eukaryota > Metazoa > Mollusca > Bivalvia > Pterioida > Pteriidae > Pinctada > Pinctada fucata. Next base: position 35,212,265 of record AP027107.1, read on the forward strand.
GTTTCTTAAATTTTACCAACACTTGCTGTTACTTTTCAATGTTTTGAACTAGAAGAATTAGAAATGAATACTTTTCCTTTTCAGACACTGTCCATCAAATTCAGCCACAAATTCATGGTCTAAGGAGTCAAGAGAGAAGCCTGAGTCTTGAGGCTGTGATTTCTTTCCCCAGACAGGGCACCCCACCTTCCTTGATGTTGATTGAGTATGTAGCTAGCCTTGCTGATTGAAATATAATTTCCTTCTGCATCTTCCCTAATGAATGTACTTTCACTTGAATCACTTATTATGTATCATCAGTATTCTGTACTCTCATTCATTTTATGCAAACCTATTTTTTTTCTGTTTTTACAACATGGCATGTCATAAAATTTACTACACATTTTTGTGTATCTGAGCATATCATATAACTATATATTATAAATAAATATTAGCATGTATATGTCCTAAAATAATGATATTGGTCAACCTCATTCAATCTAGTAGGCCAAAATTGTTTGTCAAACTACCCCTCCCCCCTTCTGCATATGCAATGAGTTGGTGCACCATGCTTCTTTTATTGACCTCATTGCTTTGAAATACCTTATCCAAGATCAATGGATGACCTTTAATTTGTTTACTTTATATTTTTCATGGTAGAAAAGATATTTAGATTTGCTCTAACCTATATATTGGTCATAAAATATGATATTTATGTCTATAATTCTTCACTTTCATGATAAGAGCAATATTCCTCAAGAGTTATCTGCCCCTTGACAACTTGAGATAAAATTCACATATCAAATGCTGTCTTTTACTCAGTCCTTGTAAATAGGATAGAACTAAAGATAAAGTGTCAAATATTTATTCTGTGAAATGCAATGAATGTTTGTAATATATTACTTGATATTTGTCATATTTTGACATGGGGGTAGGGGTGTTTGAACCCCCACCCACCAGTGTAGATGATAAGATGATTTGATGAGTGTTCCATGTTTACATCTTGTATACATATATCTTTTAACTAAATGGTGAGATGCCTCATGGAAATGAATTTTGTTCTCTCTATAGGGTAGAAACAACTAAAAGACTCAGATTTTCCACGTGACCAGTTTTGGATACCCAAGCTCCTGCCGCATAGTGAAGATTCTCTGGAAGCTGATTGGATAATAATGATGGATGGTCATATCAGATAAAAGTACATGAACTTGACTCTTTATGCACACCAAAATTTTTCTTTTAAATATTGAAGATATATTTTTAAAATAAATATAATAATTGACCATTGGCTTGGAAATTAATATGTCAATTTTGTGCAGTCCTGACACTAGTTGTAAACATCTCAAATTTGAGGTGAGAATATCAACGGGAACAGGTATATTTCTTCTTGGTTTCTGAAAGGCCTATCAATGCTCTTTCAAATGACATATAGATTATATAGAAAATTAATATGCAACAGGTAGTAAATTTTGGAAAGGTTAACATTGTCGCCTATGGAAAACTATTTAGTTGTTTCTACTCTATAGAGATTTTCAAGTTTTCACTTTTTTTGGATATAACTTCTGAAGTTGTTGAATGGCAGAAGTCAGTAGGCATGAATAATCATGTAGGACACCAGAGAGAAATAATACGTATAGATTTATAAAGAAAAGTCAACCAGGGAGGGATCCAGGGGACTGAAATGGGGTCAGGGGTCAAATATAAGGATTTTTGGCTTGGTATGCTAGATTTGAAGCAATAATTACCTTTTAAAATACACAGTTGAAATAGAAATCACACTATATTATTTATGTTATGAGTGTTACATTGATATGCAACCACATTTCATTAAATTCAAGGGGAATAACTCTTCCATATTAGCATAATATATCACCATATGACACTAATGTAAGCCCATTTTCAATAGATATAGAGGGTTTTCTTCCTCATTCAGCCTATGTATTAAATGTGGGTTGTCTTAAATGAGTTATAAATGATTGCCCTCGTCTTCTGTAAGGTAGATAACTCTTCCAACAAGAAATAGAATTGAAATATTGAGCTTCTCTATGTTCGCAACTAGCCGTAAAGGGTTCTTCGACAAGTTTCGCATAAGATACCATGCAACACCTATGTTTCTTAAATTTTACCAACACTTGCTGTTACTTTTCAATGTTTTGAACTAGAAGAATTAGAAATGAATACTTTTCCTTTTCAGACACTGTCCATCAAATTCAGCCACAAATTCATGGTCTAAGGAGTCAAGAGAGAAGCCTGAGTCTTGAGGCTGTGATTTCTTTCCCCAGACAGGGCACCCCACCTTCCTTGATGTTGATTGAGTATGTAGCTAGCCTTGCTGATTGAAATATAATTTCCTTCTGCATCTTCCCTAATGAATGTACTTTCACTTGAATCACTTATTATGTATCATCAGTATTCTGTACTCTCATTCATTTTATGCAAACCTATTTTTTTTCTGTTTTTACAACATGGCATGTCATAAAATTTACTACACATTTTTGTGTATCTGAGCATATCATATAACTATATATTATAAATAAATATTAGCATGTATATGTCCTAAAATAATGATATTGGTCAACCTCATTCAATCTAGTAGGCCAAAATTGTTTGTCAAACTACCCCTCCCCCCTTCTGCATATGCAATGAGTTGGTGCACCATGCTTCTTTTATTGACCTCATTGCTTTGAAATACCTTATCCAAGATCAATGGATGACCTTTAATTTGTTTACTTTATATTTTTCATGGTAGAAAAGATATTTAGATTTGCTCTAACCTATATATTGGTCATAAAATATGATATTTATGTCTATAATTCTTCACTTTCATGATAAGAGCAATATTCCTCAAGAGTTATCTGCCCCTTGACAACTTGAGATAAAATTCACATATCAAATGCTGTCTTTTACTCAGTCCTTGTAAATAGGATAGAACTAAAGATAAAGTGTCAAATATTTATTCTGTGAAATGCAATGAATGTTTGTAATATATTACTTGATATTTGTCATATTTTGACATGGGGGTAGGGGTGTTTGAACCCCCACCCACCAGTGTAGATGATAAGATGATTTGATGAGTGTTCCATGTTTACATCTTGTATACATATATCTTTTAACTAAATGGTGAGATGCCTCATGGAAATGAATTTTGTTCTCTCTATAGGGTAGAAACAACTAAAAGACTCAGATTTTCCACGTGACCAGTTTTGGATACCCAAGCTCCTGCCGCATAGTGAAGATTCTCTGGAAGCTGATTGGATAATAATGATGGATGGTCATATCAGATAAAAGTACATGAACTTGACTCTTTATGCACACCAAAATTTTTCTTTTAAATATTGAAGATATATTTTTAAAATAAATATAATAATTGACCATTGGCTTGGAAATTAATATGTCAATTTTGTGCAGTCCTGACACTAGTTGTAAACATCTCAAATTTGAGGTGAGAATATCAACGGGAACAGGTATATTTCTTCTTGGTTTCTGAAAGGCCTATCAATGCTCTTTCAAATGACATATAGATTATATAGAAAATTAATATGCAACAGGTAGTAAATTTTGGAAAGGTTAACATTGTCGCCTATGGAAAACTATTTAGTTGTTTCTACTCTATAGAGATTTTCAAGTTTTCACTTTTTTTGGATATAACTTCTGAAGTTGTTGAATGGCAGAAGTCAGTAGGCATGAATAATCATGTAGGACACCAGAGAGAAATAATACGTATAGATTTATAAAGAAAAGTCAACCAGGGAGGGATCCAGGGGACTGAAATGGGGTCAGGGGTCAAATATAAGGATTTTTGGCTTGGTATGCTAGATTTGAAGCAATAATTACCTTTTAAAATACACAGTTGAAATAGAAATCACACTATATTATTTATGTTATGAGTGTTACATTGATATGCAACCACATTTCATTAAATTCAAGGGGAATAACTCTTCCATATTAGCATAATATATCACCATATGACACTAATGTAAGCCCATTTTCAATAGATATAGAGGGTTTTCTTCCTCATTCAGCCTATGTATTAAATGTGGGTTGTCTTAAATGAGTTATAAATGATTGCCCTCGTCTTCTGTAAGGTAGATAACTCTTCCAACAAGAAATAGAATTGAAATATTGAGCTTCTCTATGTTCGCAACTAGCCGTAAAGGGTTCTTCGACAAGTTTCGCATAAGATACCATGCAACACCTATGTTTCTTAAATTTTACCAACACTTGCTGTTACTTTTCAATGTTTTGAACTAGAAGAATTAGAAATGAATACTTTTCCTTTTCAGACACTGTCCATCAAATTCAGCCACAAATTCATGGTCTAAGGAGTCAAGAGAGAAGCCTGAGTCTTGAGGCTGTGATTTCTTTCCCCAGACAGGGCACCCCACCTTCCTTGATGTTGATTGAGTATGTAGCTAGCCTTGCTGATTGAAATATAATTTCCTTCTGCATCTTCCCTAATGAATGTACTTTCACTTGAATCACTTATTATGTATCATCAGTATTCTGTACTCTCATTCATTTTATGCAAACCTATTTTTTTTCTGTTTTTACAACATGGCATGTCATAAAATTTACTACACATTTTTGTGTATCTGAGCATATCATATAACTATATATTATAAATAAATATTAGCATGTATATGTCCTAAAATAATGATATTGGTCAACCTCATTCAATCTAGTAGGCCAAAATTGTTTGTCAAACTACCCCTCCCCCCTTCTGCATATGCAATGAGTTGGTGCACCATGCTTCTTTTATTGACCTCATTGCTTTGAAATACCTTATCCAAGATCAATGGATGACCTTTAATTTGTTTACTTTATATTTTTCATGGTAGAAAAGATATTTAGATTTGCTCTAACCTATATATTGGTCATAAAATATGATATTTATGTCTATAATTCTTCACTTTCATGATAAGAGCAATATTCCTCAAGAGTTATCTGCCCCTTGACAACTTGAGATAAAATTCACATATCAAATGCTGTCTTTTACTCAGTCCTTGTAAATAGGATAGAACTAAAGATAAAGTGTCAAATATTTATTCTGTGAAATGCAATGAATGTTTGTAATATATTACTTGATATTTGTCATATTTTGACATGGGGGTAGGGGTGTTTGAACCCCCACCCACCAGTGTAGATGATAAGATGATTTGATGAGTGTTCCATGTTTACATCTTGTATACATATATCTTTTAACTAAATGGTGAGATGCCTCATGGAAATGAATTTTGTTCTCTCTATAGGGTAGAAACAACTAAAAGACTCAGATTTTCCACGTGACCAGTTTTGGATACCCAAGCTCCTGCCGCATAGTGAAGATTCTCTGGAAGCTGATTGGATAATAATGATGGATGGTCATATCAGATAAAAGTACATGAACTTGACTCTTTATGCACACCAAAATTTTTCTTTTAAATATTGAAGATATATTTTTAAAATAAATATAATAATTGACCATTGGCTTGGAAATTAATATGTCAATTTTGTGCAGTCCTGACACTAGTTGTAAACATCTCAAATTTGAGGTGAGAATATCAACGGGAACAGGTATATTTCTTCTTGGTTTCTGAAAGGCCTATCAATGCTCTTTCAAATGACATATAGATTATATAGAAAATTAATATGCAACAGGTAGTAAATTTTGGAAAGGTTAACATTGTCGCCTATGGAAAACTATTTAGTTGTTTCTACTCTATAGAGATTTTCAAGTTTTCACTTTTTTTGGATATAACTTCTGAAGTTGTTGAATGGCAGAAGTCAGTAGGCATGAATAATCATGTAGGACACCAGAGAGAAATAATACGTATAGATTTATAAAGAAAAGTCAACCAGGGAGGGATCCAGGGGACTGAAATGGGGTCAGGGGTCAAATATAAGGATTTTTGGCTTGGTATGCTAGATTTGAAGCAATAATTACCTTTTAAAATACACAGTTGAAATAGAAATCACACTATATTATTTATGTTATGAGTGTTACATTGATATGCAACCACATTTCATTAAATTCAAGGGGAATAACTCTTCCATATTAGCATAATATATCACCATATGACACTAATGTAAGCCCATTTTCAATAGATATAGAGGGTTTTCTTCCTCATTCAGCCTATGTATTAAATGTGGGTTGTCTTAAATGAGTTATAAATGATTGCCCTCGTCTTCTGTAAGGTAGATAACTCTTCCAACAAGAAATAGAATTGAAATATTGAGCTTCTCTATGTTCGCAACTAGCCGTAAAGGGTTCTTCGACAAGTTTCGCATAAGATACCATGCAACACCTATGTTTCTTAAATTTTACCAACACTTGCTGTTACTTTTCAATGTTTTGAACTAGAAGAATTAGAAATGAATACTTTTCCTTTTCAGACACTGTCCATCAAATTCAGCCACAAATTCATGGTCTAAGGAGTCAAGAGAGAAGCCTGAGTCTTGAGGCTGTGATTTCTTTCCCCAGACAGGGCACCCCACCTTCCTTGATGTTGATTGAGTATGTAGCTAGCCTTGCTGATTGAAATATAATTTCCTTCTGCATCTTCCCTAATGAATGTACTTTCACTTGAATCACTTATTATGTATCATCAGTATTCTGTACTCTCATTCATTTTATGCAAACCTATTTTTTTTCTGTTTTTACAACATGGCATGTCATAAAATTTACTACACATTTTTGTGTATCTGAGCATATCATATAACTATATATTATAAATAAATATTAGCATGTATATGTCCTAAAATAATGATATTGGTCAACCTCATTCAATCTAGTAGGCCAAAATTGTTTGTCAAACTACCCCTCCCCCCTTCTGCATATGCAATGAGTTGGTGCACCATGCTTCTTTTATTGACCTCATTGCTTTGAAATACCTTATCCAAGATCAATGGATGACCTTTAATTTGTTTACTTTATATTTTTCATGGTAGAAAAGATATTTAGATTTGCTCTAACCTATATATTGGTCATAAAATATGATATTTATGTCTATAATTCTTCACTTTCATGATAAGAGCAATATTCCTCAAGAGTTATCTGCCCCTTGACAACTTGAGATAAAATTCACATATCAAATGCTGTCTTTTACTCAGTCCTTGTAAATAGGATAGAACTAAAGATAAAGTGTCAAATATTTATTCTGTGAAATGCAATGAATGTTTGTAATATATTACTTGATATTTGTCATATTTTGACATGGGGGTAGGGGTGTTTGAACCCCCACCCACCAGTGTAGATGATAAGATGATTTGATGAGTGTTCCATGTTTACATCTTGTATACATATATCTTTTAACTAAATGGTGAGATGCCTCATGGAAATGAATTTTGTTCTCTCTATAGGGTAGAAACAACTAAAAGACTCAGATTTTCCACGTGACCAGTTTTGGATACCCAAGCTCCTGCCGCATAGTGAAGATTCTCTGGAAGCTGATTGGATAATAATGATGGATGGTCATATCAGATAAAAGTACATGAACTTGACTCTTTATGCACACCAAAATTTTTCTTTTAAATATTGAAGATATATTTTTAAAATAAATATAATAATTGACCATTGGCTTGGAAATTAATATGTCAATTTTGTGCAGTCCTGACACTAGTTGTAAACATCTCAAATTTGAGGTGAGAATATCAACGGGAACAGGTATATTTCTTCTTGGTTTCTGAAAGGCCTATCAATGCTCTTTCAAATGACATATAGATTATATAGAAAATTAATATGCAACAGGTAGTAAATTTTGGAAAGGTTAACATTGTCGCCTATGGAAAACTATTTAGTTGTTTCTACTCTATAGAGATTTTCAAGTTTTCACTTTTTTTGGATATAACTTCTGAAGTTGTTGAATGGCAGAAGTCAGTAGGCATGAATAATCATGTAGGACACCAGAGAGAAATAATACGTATAGATTTATAAAGAAAAGTCAACCAGGGAGGGATCCAGGGGACTGAAATGGGGTCAGGGGTCAAATATAAGGATTTTTGGCTTGGTATGCTAGATTTGAAGCAATAATTACCTTTTAAAATACACAGTTGAAATAGAAATCACACTATATTATTTATGTTATGAGTGTTACATTGATATGCAACCACATTTCATTAAATTCAAGGGGAATAACTCTTCCATATTAGCATAATATATCACCATATGACACTAATGTAAGCCCATTTTCAATAGATATAGAGGGTTTTCTTCCTCATTCAGCCTATGTATTAAATGTGGGTTGTCTTAAATGAGTTATAAATGATTGCCCTCGTCTTCTGTAAGGTAGATAACTCTTCCAACAAGAAATAGAATTGAAATATTGAGCTTCTCTATGTTCGCAACTAGCCGTAAAGGGTTCTTCGACAAGTTTCGCATAAGATACCATGCAACACCTATGTTTCTTAAATTTTACCAACACTTGCTGTTACTTTTCAATGTTTTGAACTAGAAGAATTAGAAATGAATACTTTTCCTTTTCAGACACTGTCCATCAAATTCAGCCACAAATTCATGGTCTAAGGAGTCAAGAGAGAAGCCTGAGTCTTGAGGCTGTGATTTCTTTCCCCAGACAGGGCACCCCACCTTCCTTGATGTTGATTGAGTATGTAGCTAGCCTTGCTGATTGAAATATAATTTCCTTCTGCATCTTCCCTAATGAATGTACTTTCACTTGAATCACTTATTATGTATCATCAGTATTCTGTACTCTCATTCATTTTATGCAAACCTATTTTTTTTCTGTTTTTACAACATGGCATGTCATAAAATTTACTACACATTTTTGTGTATCTGAGCATATCATATAACTATATATTATAAATAAATATTAGCATGTATATGTCCTAAAATAATGATATTGGTCAACCTCATTCAATCTAGTAGGCCAAAATTGTTTGTCAAACTACCCCTCCCCCCTTCTGCATATGCAATGAGTTGGTGCACCATGCTTCTTTTATTGACCTCATTGCTTTGAAATACCTTATCCAAGATCAATGGATGACCTTTAATTTGTTTACTTTATATTTTTCATGGTAGAAAAGATATTTAGATTTGCTCTAACCTATATATTGGTCATAAAATATGATATTTATGTCTATAATTCTTCACTTTCATGATAAGAGCAATATTCCTCAAGAGTTATCTGCCCCTTGACAACTTGAGATAAAATTCACATATCAAATGCTGTCTTTTACTCAGTCCTTGTAAATAGGATAGAACTAAAGATAAAGTGTCAAATATTTATTCTGTGAAATGCAATGAATGTTTGTAATATATTACTTGATATTTGTCATATTTTGACATGGGGGTAGGGGTGTTTGAACCCCCACCCACCAGTGTAGATGATAAGATGATTTGATGAGTGTTCCATGTTTACATCTTGTATACATATATCTTTTAACTAAATGGTGAGATGCCTCATGGAAATGAATTTTGTTCTCTCTATAGGGTAGAAACAACTAAAAGACTCAGATTTTCCACGTGACCAGTTTTGGATACCCAAGCTCCTGCCGCATAGTGAAGATTCTCTGGAAGCTGATTGGATAATAATGATGGATGGTCATATCAGATAAAAGTACATGAACTTGACTCTTTATGCACACCAAAATTTTTCTTTTAAATATTGAAGATATATTTTTAAAATAAATATAATAATTGACCATTGGCTTGGAAATTAATATGTCAATTTTGTGCAGTCCTGACACTAGTTGTAAACATCTCAAATTTGAGGTGAGAATATCAACGGGAACAGGTATATTTCTTCTTGGTTTCTGAAAGGCCTATCAATGCTCTTTCAAATGACATATAGATTATATAGAAAATTAATATGCAACAGGTAGTAAATTTTGGAAAGGTTAACATTGTCGCCTATGGAAAACTATTTAGTTGTTTCTACTCTATAGAGATTTTCAAGTTTTCACTTTTTTTGGATATAACTTCTGAAGTTGTTGAATGGCAGAAGTCAGTAGGCATGAATAATCATGTAGGACACCAGAGAGAAATAATACGTATAGATTTATAAAGAAAAGTCAACCAGGGAGGGATCCAGGGGACTGAAATGGGGTCAGGGGTCAAATATAAGGATTTTTGGCTTGGTATGCTAGATTTGAAGCAATAATTACCTTTTAAAATACACAGTTGAAATAGAAATCACACTATATTATTTATGTTATGAGTGTTACATTGATATGCAACCACATTTCATTAAATTCAAGGGGAATAACTCTTCCATATTAGCATAATATATCACCATATGACACTAATGTAAGCCCATTTTCAATAGATATAGAGGGTTTTCTTCCTCATTCAGCCTATGTATTAAATGTGGGTTGTCTTAAATGAGTTATAAATGATTGCCCTCGTCTTCTGTAAGGTAGATAACTCTTCCAACAAGAAATAGAATTGAAATATTGAGCTTCTCTATGTTCGCAACTAGCCGTAAAGGGTTCTTCGACAAGTTTCGCATAAGATACCATGCAACACCTATGTTTCTTAAATTTTACCAACACTTGCTGTTACTTTTCAATGTTTTGAACTAGAAGAATTAGAAATGAATACTTTTCCTTTTCAGACACTGTCCATCAAATTCAGCCACAAATTCATGGTCTAAGGAGTCAAGAGAGAAGCCTGAGTCTTGAGGCTGTGATTTCTTTCCCCAGACAGGGCACCCCACCTTCCTTGATGTTGATTGAGTATGTAGCTAGCCTTGCTGATTGAAATATAATTTCCTTCTGCATCTTCCCTAATGAATGTACTTTCACTTGAATCACTTATTATGTATCATCAGTATTCTGTACTCTCATTCATTTTATGCAAACCTATTTTTTTTCTGTTTTTACAACATGGCATGTCATAAAATTTACTACACATTTTTGTGTATCTGAGCATATCATATAACTATATATTATAAATAAATATTAGCATGTATATGTCCTAAAATAATGATATTGGTCAACCTCATTCAATCTAGTAGGCCAAAATTGTTTGTCAAACTACCCCTCCCCCCTTCTGCATATGCAATGAGTTGGTGCACCATGCTTCTTTTATTGACCTCATTGCTTTGAAATACCTTATCCAAGATCAATGGATGACCTTTAATTTGTTTACTTTATATTTTTCATGGTAGAAAAGATATTTAGATTTGCTCTAACCTATATATTGGTCATAAAATATGATATTTATGTCTATAATTCTTCACTTTCATGATAAGAGCAATATTCCTCAAGAGTTATCTGCCCCTTGACAACTTGAGATAAAATTCACATATCAAATGCTGTCTTTTACTCAGTCCTTGTAAATAGGATAGAACTAAAGATAAAGTGTCAAATATTTATTCTGTGAAATGCAATGAATGTTTGTAATATATTACTTGATATTTGTCATATTTTGACATGGGGGTAGGGGGTGTTTGAACCCCCACCCACCAGTGTAGATGATAAGATGATTTGATGAGTGTTCCATGTTTACATCTTGTATACATATATCTTTTAACTAAATGGTGAGATGCCTCATGGAAATGAATTTTGTTCTCTCTATAGGGTAGAAACAACTAAAAGACTCAGATTTTCCACGTGACCAGTTTTGGATACCCAAGCTCCTGCCGCATAGTGAAGATTCTCTGGAAGCTGATTGGATAATAATGATGGATGGTCATATCAGATTAAAAGTACATGAACTTGACTCTTTATGCACACCAAAATTTTTCTTTTAAATATTGAAGATATATTTTTAAAATAAATATAATAATTGACCATTGGCTTGGAAATTAATATGTCAATTTTGTGCAGTCCTGACACTAGTTGTAAACATCTCAAATTTGAGGTGAGAATATCAACGGGAACAGGTATATTTCTTCTTGGTTTCTGAAAGGCCTATCAATGCTCTTTCAAATGACATATAGATTATATAGAAAATTAATATGCAACAGGTAGTAAATTTTGGAAAGGTTAACATTGTCGCCTATGGAAAACTATTTAGTTGTTTCTACTCTATAGAGATTTTCAAGTTTTCACTTTTTTTGGATATAACTTCTGAAGTTGTTGAATGGCAGAAGTCAGTAGGCATGAATAATCATGTAGGACACCAGAGAGAAATAATACGTATAGATTTATAAAGAAAAGTCAACCAGGGAGGGATCCAGGGGACTGAAATGGGGTCAGGGGTCAAATATAAGGATTTTTGGCTTGGTATGCTAGATTTGAAGCAATAATTACCTTTTAAAATACACAGTTGAAATAGAAATCACACTATATTATTTATGTTATGAGTGTTACATTGATATGCAACCACATTTCATTAAATTCAAGGGGAATAACTCTTCCATATTAGCATAATATATCACCATATGACACTAATGTAAGCCCATTTTCAATAGATATAGAGGGTTTTCTTCCTCATTCAGCTATGTATTAAATGTGGGTTGTCTAAATGAGTTATAAATGATTGCCCTCGTCTTCTGTAAGGTAGATAACTCTTCCAACAAGAAATAGAATTGAAATATTGAGCTTCTCTATGTTCGCAACTAGCCGTAAAGGGTTCTTCGACAAGTTTCGCATAAGATACCATGCAACACCTATGTTTCTTAAATTTTACCAACACTTGCTGTTACTTTTCAATGTTTTGAACTAGAAGAATTAGAAATGAATACTTTTCCTTTTCAGACACTGTCCATCAAATTCAGCCACAAATTCATGGTCTAAGGAGTCAAGAGAGAAGCCTGAGTCTTGAGGCTGTGATTTCTTTCCCCAGACAGGGCACCCCACCTTCCTTGATGTTGATTGAGTATGTAGCTAGCCTTGCTGATTGAAATATAATTTCCTTCTGCATCTTCCCTAATGAATGTACTTTCACTTGAATCACTTATTATGTATCATCAGTATTCTGTACTCTCATTCATTTTATGCAAACCTATTTTTTTTCTTGTTTTTACAACATGGCCATGTCATAAAATTTACTACACATTTTTGTGTATCTGAGCATATCATATAACTATATATTATAAATAAATATTAGCATGTATATGTCCTAAAATAATGATATTGGTCAACCTCATTCAATCTAGTAGGCCAAAATTGTTTGTCAAACTACCCTCACCCCCTTCTGCATATGCAATGAGTTGGTGCACCATGCTTCTTTTATTGACCTCATTGCTTTGAAATACCTTATCCAAGATCAATGGATGACCTTTAATTTGTTTACTTTATATTTTTCATGGTAGAAAAGATATTTAGATTTGCTCTAACCTATATATTGGTCATAAAATATGATATTTATGTCTATAATTCTTCACTTTCATGATAAGAGCAATATTCCTCAAGAGTTATCTGCCCCTTGACAACTTGAGATAAAATTCCCATATCAAATGCTGTCTTTTACTCAGTCCTTGTAAATAGGATAGAACTAAAGATAAAGTGTCAAATATTTATTCTGTGAAATGCAATGAATGTTTGTAATATATTACTTGATATTTGTCATATTTTGACATGGGGTAGGGGTGTTTGAACCCCCACCCACCAGTGTAGATGATAAGATGATTTGATGAGTGTTCCATGTTTACATCTTGTATACATATATCTTTTAACTAAATGGTGAGATGCCTCATGGAAATGAATTTTGTTCTCTCTATAGGGTAGAAACAACTAAAAGACTCAGATTTTCCACGTGACCAGTTTTGGGATACCCAAGCTCCTGCCGCATAGTGAAGGATTCTCTGGAAGCTGATTGGATAATAATGATGGATGGTCATATCAGATAAAAGTACATGAACTTGACTCTTTATGCACACCAAAATTTTTCTTTTAAATATTGAAGATATATTTTTAAAATAAATATAATAATTGACCATTGGCTTGGAAATTAATATGTCAATTTTGTGCAGTCCTGACACTAGTTGTAAACATCTCAAATTTGAGGTGAGAATATCAACGGGAACAGGTATATTTCTTCTTGGTTTCTGAAAGGCCTATCAATGCTCTTTCAAATGACATATAGATTATATAGAAAATTAATATGCAACAGGTAGTAAATTTTGGAAGGTTTAACATTGTCGCCTATGGAAAACTATTTAGTTGTTTCTACTCTATAGAGATTTTCAAGTTTTCACTTTTTTTGGATATAACTTCTGAAGTTGTTGAATGGCAGAAGTCAGTAGGCATGAATAATCATGTAGGACACCAGAGAGAAATAATACGTATAGATTTATAAAGAAAAGTCAACCAGGGAGGGATCCAGGGACTGAAATGGGGTCAGGGGTCAAATATAAGGATTTTTGGCTTGGTATGCTAGATTTGAAGCAATAATTACCTTTTAAAATACACAGTTGAAATAGAAATCACACTATATTATTTATGTTATGAGTGTTTACATTGATATGCAACCACATTTCATTAAATTCAAGGGGAATAAACTCTTCCATATTAGCATAATATATCACCATATGACACTAATGTAAGCCCATTTTCAATAGATATAGAGGGTTTTCTTCCTCATTCAGCCTATGTATTAAATGTGGGTTGTCTTAAATGAGTTATAAATGATTGCCCTCGTCTTCTGTAAGGTAGATAACTCTTCCAACAAGAAATAGAATTGAAATATTGAGCTTCTCTATGTTCGCAACTAGCCGTAAAGGGTTCTTCGACAAGTTTCGCATAAGATACCATGCAACACCTATGTTTCTTAAATTTTACCAACACTTGCTGTTACTTTTCAATGTTTTGAACTAGAAGAATTAGAAATGAATACTTTCCTTTTCAGACACTGTCCATCAAATTCAGCCACAAATTCATGGTCTAAGGAGTCAAGAGAGAAGCCTGAGTCTTGAGGCTGTGATTTCTTTCCCCAGGACAGGGCACCCCACCTTCCTTGATGTTGATTGAGTATGTAGCTAGCCTTGCTGATTGAAATATAATTTCCTTCTGCATCTTCCCTAATGAATGTACTTTCACTTGAATCACTTATTATGTATCATCAGTATTCTGTACTCTCATTCATTTTATGCAAACCTATTTTTTTTCTGTTTTTACAACATGGCATGTCATAAAATTTACTACACATTTTTGTGTATCTGAGCATATCATATAACTATATATTATAAATAAATATTAGCATGTATATGTCCTAAAATAATGATATTGGTCAACCTCATTCAATCTAGTAGGCCAAAATTGTTTGTCAAACTACCCCTCCCCCCTTCTGCATATGCAATGAGTTGGTGCACCATGCTTCTTTTATTGACCTCATTGCTTTGAAATACCTTATCCAAGATCAATGGATGACCTTTAATTTGTTTACTTTATATTTTTCATGGTAGAAAAGATATTTAGATTTGCTCTAACCTATATATTGGTCATAAAATATGATATTTATGTCTATAATTCTTCACTTTCATGATAAGAGCAATATTCCTCAAGAGTTATCTGCCCCTTGACAACTTGAGATAAAATTCACATATCAAATGCTGTCTTTTACTCAGTCCTTGTAAATAGGATAGAACTAAAGATAAAGTGTCAAATATTTATTCTGTGAAATGCAATG